>JACXGM010001938.1:0-22608 GCA_016801145.1 Umbra pygmaea | reverse complement strand
GACAGGACTTTTTGCAGTGTACATGTGAAATATACATGTAAATACTAGGGGTGGTACGGTTCATGAAAAAACATCTGAACTGTTCGGTTCGCTTGTATCGGTTCAGAACATGTGTGAACCGCCCGCTTCGTCGGTACACTGCTAATATGCACAAACCACTTACTGCTATTGTGCCTGCTTTCAACACCTATGTTAAAACACTTACCAGAAATGATGAAAAGGGTATGAGCATGACAAATCATGTGGGATGAGCATGACAAACCATGGCAGCTGATTGGATGACGCGTCACATGGGTCTGGCTGCTCCCAAAATTCAAAACAGACCAAAAACCATGACCCTAAAACCGTGATACGAACCGAACCGTGGGTTTTGTGAACCGTAACACAAAATCCAAATGTCACACCCCTAGTGAATACACAGTACATAGCCAGACATTTGTGTACACCCTACTAATAGTGGAGGGATAATGATCTTGGGCCCCTTAGATCCAGTCCACAGGACAAAGTTGACCTGAAATGTGCCTTGGTGGCACTGCTGTCTCGCAGGCTGATGTTTAAGTAACTCTGCCCAGGTTAAAGCATCTCCACCCATTGTTGTTCAGTCCTACTGGAAACATTTTATTTCTTTTTTCTTTTTTGGGTGGTATTTTTTGTTAATCTTTATTTGACAGGACAGGAGGAAGCAGAAGCCAGGGAGACAGAGAGGAGGGGCGTAGACAGTTGCCCGAGATGGGGCTCGATCCCCCCGTCGCCAGGGGACATGCATGAGTCGTGATCTTAGACCACTACACTAATTTCAGCACCGGAAATATCAAACTTGTAGACACTAACCTTACCCTAACCTCAACCCTTATCCCTAACATTAACCTAACCATAATCTAATCTTAACCCTAAAATAGTAAACAAATGTTCATGATGTTATTTTAACTTGCACATTTTATTAAGATGTATAACATTTCACATTGTAGAATTTCACCAGACACTGACAAAGATTCTCCTGGATCTGAGTGCCACCCTCAACATAGTGAGCAAATCAGATCCTCCTCACCAGACTCTGTGGGTCTCTGTGTTGAGGGAACCTCCCTAAACATCTATAAATTTAGCTGCAGTTACCCAGGGGGTCCCCCGGTGCTCTGTTCTGGGTCCCCTACTCTTCATCATCTATATCCTCCTCCATGGTCAAATCCTCTGACACTCAGATTTACCTCAGCACTAAATCTCATACCAGACAAGTGAAGTGGTACCATTGGAAAGTGGGGGTTCTACTGCAACAAATGAGTTGTATTTCATCCCTGTGGGTTAATCATAACCAGATATATATTTTTGCAATGTAGTCTAACATTAGACCGATATATACTCTTCTGTCAAATAAGCTTTCTTCTCCCGTTCTGCATTTCTAGGCATTTAAGTTAAGTGCCAACGGCACGTGCATTTCAACATCACGTCTCCTGAAGTCCTCTAATATTTCCTAATTAATATAATCAACACATTCGTGATTCATGGAAATGTTGCATAAAACACAACAAGCCACAAAAAATGCTGCGACTTGAGTAGTGTAGTACCTGTTCTATCCAAACACCTGACCTGTATTTTCAGTGTGCCAAATGTTCGTTCAATTAGGCTACACTGCGTGTTTGTGTGTTTTTGATTAAACGGCATTTTACACACTTGATGGCATCATACATTGTGTCATCATTAACCATGCCTTTAACGGATAGCCGTTGTCCCCTTCACAGCCACCCATCCAAGGGGGATTCGCCGCAAAGATGGCAGACTTTGCCATAAATGAGCCATGGCTTGAGCCATTTTACTATAAGCAACGGAAATCACTTGTATGTTGATTGCATGGGTTCCCTTGCGGTTGATGTACAGTGCGAATAATTCATTCTGAATAATTTGGGTATAATGTGTACACTAGATATGTATGTTTATTTTTTCACACCTTCGGGACACCACAATGATTTCCCTAGCATGGTAAATTTTTCCTTCTAATTATGTATGTATTGCAATAATGGGAACTTCTGCATTTGTGTAGATGAGAGGAGTAAAGTGTATGCGCATTGTGAACATGCTACATAATGGCCAAGCATGCGCCCTTAAAATAGCATCTGAATTATATGCCACTGACTTTAAACCCGTTTTTTCCTGGTCATTGGCGGAATTGTTTTCGGGAACTGCAAGATAGCACCAGGGAACGTTTGCGCCGGAACACGCCTCTTCTTTTCGCTGAACCGCCCAACGAACGCAAATTCATTCCCTAATTTACCAACGCCCGTCTGTGGAGGGAAAGTCCCATATGCGTCGGGTGCAAGATAGGAATGATACATGCGTTTGTGTAAAAAGTCAATTGCGCCGGGTGTAAGATAGGGCCCCAAGACTTAGGGGCCGAGACCAAACCAAGACCAAGACCGAGGGAGGGCGAGACCGAGTCAAGACCAAGACCAGTGCCCCACACTACATGACACAATAAAATGTGAAACATGATCAAAAGAGCTTCTCAAATTTATCTGAAAGATCCACATTCCCATAAAAACACAGATATTAAACACTCAAAGCTGAAATAAACTTAACCATCTTTATTCAATACTCCTGGGTGACTTCCATCATTTAGTACAGAATGTAAAACAATTATTCATTGTTCATCACTAAAGTCTTCACTTTTCTCCGCCTTTTATAGACAATACATAAAGTTATGTTGTTTTTAAACCAACAACAATCCTTTTTTTTCAAAACCACAGCTTTAAAAAGCTGGTTAAGACACATTTATTTAAGGCATTTCATTAGTGTTTTATTGCTTTTGTTTCTTTGTTGTTTCTGTTATCATACTGTAGCACTTTGGGTTTAAGAAAAGCGCATTAGAAATATAATGTATTATTATTATAGCTAAATGTGTAAAAAATGCCAAACATTCAAGATTTTAAATGCAGAAATGATGTGTATTGTAATTAATACAGTAATTATATGTGAAATGTTGATGTTTAGGAACAACTACTGTAAGTAAGAGGCTTTTAAGCTTTTATGTGTAAATAAAGCAACAAAATATATCTAATACAAAGAGGTCAGAACGTCAGTGGCCTAACTGCATGTGATTTATAAAAGTACAACATTGATTTAATTGGGAGCAGTTTAATCAAAAAGTAAACACAATATAAGTCAATGGTATTTTGGCCATCACATTTTTCAAATAGGTAACCAAGGAAGTTAATGGATTGATATGGTATGAGCCAGAGAGGGTGTGCTGGTAAAAAGTTATATATTTCATCTGCAACTGTAAATTGGAACTTAAAAATTAGCTCTCTGAAATAACATGCCATGTGCCATACCATAACTTATTTCATTTAGTAATTTCTCATATAAGTTGAGGCGCATTACTCAGTCTCCACTCACTGCTCATATCTCTAGGTTAGCTCTCTCACCCAAACGAGGGAGCATCACCTTGGCGCATAGCTTTAATGTAGAGGTCTTTACAGGTCCACTAGACCCGAAGTTCCGAGACCCGTGTAATCCACATTTGTATTTTGCATTCGGATCGGGGTCAGTTCTTACGTAATTGCAATGGTTCTTGGGTATATGCAATTTATTTGCATTTAACAACTGGACCCGTTCATTAATTATGGAAAATGCTTACATGAAATTATATTATAAAAAACGTATTCTCTGTCCATTTGTTTAAAACACGTAGGTTTATCTTGTGTGCCTGCCTGGTAGCCACTAGAAAGAGAGGAGCATGCGCAGTACAACTCAATACGCTCTGGGATAGGCTAATTGACCAAAATATTGAGGGTCAGTCGAATAAGACCTTTTACATCGAAGTTAAAAGAAAGTTAGAAGAGAACGAATACAAAGAAAAACAATCGAAGAAAGGAGTGTCGTCAGTATGGCAACATTTCAACACATTAGTAAACTTTCCTATCTGTCTGTTTCACTTTGTTGCACTATTACATTATTGATAGCGTTGCCTGTTGTGGCACAATTTTAAGGTTATGTAAATTCTTTCGGGTATGAATGGGTCTTTTGGACCCGAATGGGCATGGGTCCGTTTGTCCAAAAAATCTTGGGTATTTTTCGTGTACGGCTCTATTTGTACACTTGTCTGTTCGGATCGGGTCTCAAATCTTGGCGGTTTAATTCATGCAAATCGGGTCGGGTCTAAAATACTTGGATTAATTTCGGGTACGACCCGTGAAGAACTCTAATGTCGGGAGCTGTATGCAGCTGACTTTAGCTAAGGTCGATGTAACTTAACATTATCTACACACACGCAGCAGTTTGTCTACATTACTCATTGATCAAATAAGACTATGGTGCGACAAAAATTCGCTTTGGAGCAGGTGCATCGATAAGAGGACCTGTTTATGTCGAGGGCATACAATATCGATGGTTCATAAAACTTACAAACCAGAGCCGTATATAAAGATGGCTTTATATATGGCTCTGTTAGAACAGGTTGCTAACGTTAGCTAGCCAGCTTTGCTAAACATCACTTTTACACAGCTTACCTTTCTTTGTGCTTCCTTTCTAAGTGACGATAAAAGTTTGACGTAGTCCCCACCGTCTCTGAAATCGAAGCACTGCAGTATTTCCAAGAAGCTGTATGCTTTCTTCTGGATGTTGTTTTACAAATATACTCTTTATGATTTTTTTGACAATTTGTATTACTGAAGATTTTGCAGACATCTTCTCCCGCTCCCAGACAACCACAGCTCACTTTCTTGGGAGTGTGAGTGAAATTGGCGGGGATGGGTTACAGCGCTAACACAAATACATAATTAGCAATGACCAGGGGTGGAGTGTGACTAGGGCTGGGCGGTATGACCAGAAATGTATATCACGGTATTTCTCAAAATTCTACCGGTTTCACGGTATATGACGGTATTTCTTTTTTTCATGCATAATCAAGTGTTCCCAGCATTTTTTACAGTTTGAGAGAGGAATTATTGCAGTAGATTTAATTAGGATGGTCTATTTTACTGTCATGATGAGTGAATATTGTAGAATAATTCCACACTAGTAGCCTACTGTATTTTAGTGAATATACTTCATGTGATATGCATGTTTTTACAAATGGTTCGGAGGCGCGCTATATATAATTTTTTTTACACACGATAACTGCAGTCATTATTTTTGTTCTGTACTGTTGTTTTAGATCAGCTTTTCTTAAAGTTGGATACAAAATAAATTGTATTCTATATATTATATCTTCTGTGGAATGGCACATAGGTACACTCCCAAGCAAAAAAATATACATCATTGTACTTGAAATGTATTTTATTTATCCTAAATATACTTCTTACCTATTGTATATTCTCTTCACAGAGTTTCTCTCTTAACTCATCAGATCCAAATTTAAAATATACAGCAGAGACCTAGAAAGGATATATTATTTTTAGACATTTCCCTTTATAAAAACGTTGATTTTTGGAAACTATACCATCTAACTCAAGTCACAGAGTAAAACACTTTTACGAGCAGAGAGTAATAATCATAGACACCTAATACAGAATATACCAGTTGGCCAAATCCTTAGACTTACAACGTAAATGCAGTTACGAATGGAAAAGTGTTTTATTATCCGAAAACCTGGGAACGAATACAATATTCATAATTTTGTTAATTGTAGGATGGTGTTCACCTGCTCATTATATTATTCTTATGATGAAAGAGTTGCTATATGCACAGCAGACTTCGTTTTGACTGTAAAATATACATGTAGCCGTTTTAGAGACAAGATAATAATTTAAACTACGTGTCACTTCATAGACACGTGTACATTGAATTATTATAGAGACCATCAGAATTTGAACAGTAACTAACAAACTATCGGTTGTATGCTTTCACGGAAGACAGAAAGCACTTCAGTATCCATTTTTCACTAGAAATTCAATTGTTTTAAACTTTAGAGACAAAACTTTCTTTATATGCCAGTTTCTGCTGACAAGGAAGATGAATGTTGACCATGATTTCAGCTTGTTCGGGGGCGTTCCTCCTGCCGTATTCCACAGTACACTCTCGTTCTTTCCGGGGCTTTCCTCCTATTCTACAGTAGCTACTGTAGATGGCACCCAGTTTGACATAAAAGCCCACCCAAATAGTAGAGTAGGCTATATGATTCAAACAGCATTCCAGGTTGGAATACAATGTATTCAGCAGTGTTGCACAGCGCAGAGTTCAGGAAGTTGTCTATTCAAATACACTGGTATGGTGGTATATAAAAAATTCATATCATGACGAAAATAAATACCGGTATTCGGTGTGAACCGGTATACCGCCCAGCACTAAGTGTGACACATTTTCAGCCCAAGAGTTTCATGGTGCACTAGCCTATTTTTTAATGGGGGTAAATTGTAACTGCAACTAGTCTACCCACTTTCAATGTGTAATTTTCTACTGTACATGTTTGATTCATTTATTTAGAGAGAGACAACTGAGGACCACTTATAGAACTGTATACAAAATGACACAACACTTACAAGCCAACCCTAAGTCAGCAATAAATTCCTGAGCATTGCATTGACGTTTTGCCTAACAAATAGTTTTATATAGGTAAAGGATAGCTAGTGCCTTGCATTAAATATGATGTTATAATAATGATCAATTAGCCTAATAGTTGATTGAAATGTTAATATAGAGGCCTTTTACCAAAGTACAGATTTCTGAGGAGATTTTACTCTTACTCCAGTAGGCTATATGTCATGTGTCATGTATTACAGTATGTCAATAACTTCTGTCTAGCTCAGCCCTTTCAGAAAGGTCACTTATGGAAGATGAACAAATATGCATGACTGAAAAACATGTTTTTTAACCCTTCAAGGTCTAAGGGGTTTTAGGTCCGCCTGGCACAAAGTTGACTTTTTGGCCTCTAGAAAGGTCATACTTTCACCTACAGTGAAGTGCCTTATGGTTCTGGACTCAGCAGACTCATGGCTACAACATGGATAAATGAAATCCAACATCCTAGGTCATTCAATTTTATGTTTTTTAAACTAAAAAAATCTCTGGTAGAAAATGCTATAACTTTGCCCCCTTAAACTATAGCCCCTGCGTACCTACCATGCCGAGGCCTACCCCAATTCCTCTACCAGGGTTGTTACAGTACACAATTTAATTTTTCTGTACAGTGAAAATTTGTCAAAACTTATAAAAGTCTTAAAATCAACAATAAGTCAGATTGACCTGGTTTTCGTTATACAGGTGTCTTTAACTTGCCTCCCTATAAGGGTGATAAGCAATAAGATAAACAATGAAAATTGGGAACAAAATGGCCAATCAGTATTAACCTCTTAGCATTCACTTTCCTGCCCGAAAGAGATACCCCCCCCAAAAAAGACTTGACTAGAATAGTTGGACTTTCACAAGTCCAATTATATATATCTACAGAAAGCTTAGACACTCAGGAATGTAGCAAATGTCTCAATTTTACAGTAGCTATAACAAAAATAATTTCCCCTCATAATGTGAGCTACATGCCTTGTACACATGCACCTTAAATTAAATGGAATGTCAAACTAGAAACACAGCTAACACTGTGTTTTGGGTTATATACACTGCTCAAAAAAATAAAGGGAACACTTAAACAACACAGTGTAACTCCAAGTCAATCACACTTCTGTGAAATCTCACTGTCCACTCAGGAAGCAACACTGATTGACAATCAATTTCACATGCTGTTGTGCAAATGGAACCGACAACAGGTGGAAATTATAGGCAATTAGCAAGACACCCCCAATAAAGTAGTGGTTCTGCAAGTGGTGACCACAGAACACTTCTCAGTTCCTATGCTTTCTGGCTAATGTTTTGGTCACTTTTGAATGCTGGTGGTGCTTTCACTCTAGTGGTAGCATGAGACGGAGTCTACAACCCACACAAGTGGCTCAGGTAGTACAGCTCATCCAGGATGGCACATCAATGCGAGCTGTGACAAGAAAGTTTGCTGTGTCTGTCAGCGTAGTGTCCAGAACATGGAGGCGCTACCAGGAGACGCCAGTACATCAGGAGACGTGGATGAGGCCGTAGGAGGGCAACAACCCAGCAGCAGGACCGCTACCGCCGCCTTTGTGCAAGGCGCATTGCAAAATGACCTCCAGCAGGCCACAACTGTGCATGTGTCCACTCCAATGTTCAGAAACAGACTCCATATGAGGGTGGTATTAGGGCCCAATGTCCACAGGTGGGGGTTGTGCTTACAGCCCAACACCGTGCAGGATGTTTGGCATTTGCCAGAGAACACCAATATTGGCAAATCTGCAACTGGCGCCCTGTGCTCCGCACAGATGAAAGCAGGTTCACACTGAGTCTGGAGACGCCGTGGAGAACGCTGCCTGCAACATCCTCCAGCATGACAGGTTTTGCGGCGGGTCAGTAATGGTGTTGGGTGGTTTTTTCCTTGGGGGGCCGCACAGCCGTCCATGTGCTCGCCAGAGGTAGCCTGACTGCCATTAGGTACAGAGATGAGATCCTCAGACCCCTTGTGAGACCATATGTTGGTGCGGTTGGCCCTTGGTTCCTCCTAATGCAAGACAATGTTAGACCTTATGTGGCTGGAGTGTGTCAGCAGTTCCTGCAAGAGGAAGGCATTGATGCTCTGGACTGGCCCGCCCGTTCCCCAGACCTGAATCTGATTGAGCACATCTGGGACATCATGTCTCGTCCCATCCACCAACGCCACATTGCACCATAGACTGTCCAGGAGTAGGCGGACGCTGTAGTCCAGTGAGGTTGGGAGGTTATCCCTCAGGAGACCATCCGCCACCTCATCCGGAGCATGCCCAGGCGTTGTAGGGAGGTCATATGGGCACGTGGAGGCCACACACACTACTGAGCCTCATTTTGACTTGTTTTAAAGACATTACATCAAAGTTGGATCAGCCTGTAGTGTGGGTTTCCACTTTGATTTTGAGTGCGACTCCATATCCAGACCTCCATGGGTTGAAAAATGTCATTTCCATTGATATTTTTTGTGTGATTTTGTTGTCAGCACATTCAACTATGTAAAGACGAAAGTATTTCATACAATTAGTTCATTCAGATTTAGGATGTGTTATCTTAGTGTTCACTTTATTTTTTGAGCAATGTATAAATGTCTTATAGGTCCTTAAAGCTTAGAATCTTGGGATTCTAGCAAATATCTCAGTTTTAGTGTAGCTATAAAATTCACAACATTGTGACTACTTAATGTCAGCTATGCTTCTTGAAAACAATTAAATTTTACTTTGGAAATATAGGAAACCACATTGAGAAAATAACATATTTTACAAATAAATATAGTACTTAGTCGTAAATCCTTCTTTTTGGTCATCAAAGGGTCCCAGTAATGACATAAAGCATAGTTTTCTCAGGTAAAATCCATCTTGTTATGTGAAAATTGTAATTTCTTGACTGGATTGTTACCGCATGTATCCGTAAATAAATGAAGAACTTTGTGTATTTGAACCACGGGCCTGCAATTCTGAACAAAATACGGAAGTGAAAAGTGTCAAGCAGCTCAGCAATTTTGGCATATACGTCATCCTTATGAAACAGAGATCTTAAAAATGTGCAAGATTAACAATTTTAACTGAAGATTGACAGAGATCATTTACGAGAGATATTTGTTGTTCGTCTCATGACCCGGATTTAAACGTCATCATGGTGCATTTTCTCTAAAATTATACTTTTACAAATAATGTCACAGCTCATTGTTCATTCATTGAAAAATGTTATACATATGTGGACAGCTTCTAAGCAACATAATTTGCACTGGTTCCAGCACCCTATCTAAATATATGGCTTTGTAGGGTTCTTTCATATAGGATGTAGAAAAATATAAACAGAAAATAATTATGTATTTTCTTTATTTCATCTTTTTCCATATTCACTATGTATTTTTATTTGAAATTAGTTTTACATATCCAAAAATGTTAAAGTCTTTAAAAAAATATCAACCATAGGTTTGTCCTTGCCTTAGGTCCAGTGTAACAAGGGGTTAACTTTGGGTGTGTTTTTTTAGGGAGAATTTGTAAAGGGGCAATCCTTAAGAGGTTAATAAACAATGTTCATAATGTTCATGTGTGCATAGCATTATGGAACAATAACCTATCCACTTCATTGTGAATGACATGTTAAAGCACATACCCATATCTCACCATGTGCGTTATCCGTTTGTCAATATCTCAATACATGGCATAACCACATGAATTTTGGCCATTATTCACACAAGCTAATGCTAACAAATATCTTTCACAATGCTATAAATTTGCCCACTGATATAGCCCCGAATTTGCAACCCCACCAACAACCACCCCGATTCCTCCACCAGGAGCGCTACAGTACGTCACACTGGTTTCGAACCAAACCTTCCCTATAAAAAGGTCCTACATATCCTAGATCTGTGGTTCCCAACCCTCTCCTCTGGGCCCCCCAGACAGGCAATGTTTTTGTTTTAACACTGAAATGGCACACATGATTCAAATAGTCAAAGCTTAATGTGCAGTTGACTAATTGAACCAGTTGTGTCATTTCAGGGTGAAAACCAAAAATTGGCCTGTCTGGGGCATCCAGACTAGAGGGTTTGGAACTGGTTTTACTCGATTATTCTACAGGGCAGGTTGGGGTTGAAACCAGTGTGATTTCTCGATAACATTGTCTTTCATTGTTCTTTGCATTAAACAAATTTATTTCTACATCAATGACGACTTTTATTAATGTAAAGTTGTCAAGTATACTAAGTGGTGAGCTGTCAGGGCCTGCAAAGCCTTCTCTGCAGGCCCAAAGATAATCAGAATATATTTTAACATATATTTTTCTTGAAGACAATATATTTTTTTTACAAAGTTCATTTAAATTATTCTATAAGGTAATTTCATTGCTACAATACTCTCTTTTTAGTTGCCTTGCTTTCAGCGCAGCTCATATAAATGAAAGCTTTTGTCCAATAAGATTTTTTCATCTGTGTTGTCTCCGGGTAGACTAGGGCATTCAGAATTTCGAGTGAATACCATCTGCTCTTGAAGCCCATCAGGACAATGTTGTTGATTGTTATATTTTTAACCAATCAGATTTCGACTTTACCATGTTGGGTGTGTTCTTTGATCAAGGAAAGCGTTTCTGCAGGCCTAGCCTTACGTCAGCAACGTTTCTGTTGCTGATAGGAGTGGTAGTTCAACAAAAAAATGTAATAAAAAGTTCGCCATCTGAACAAGATCTAGCTTAGCTTACACCCTTTTCAGATTTCTTTAAACTTTCAATTTTTAGATTGTTAGATTTTTTACTTTTAGCAGAATGGCAGATGGAGGTGAAGAAGTAGCTTTGGTGGCGAATATAGGACTGGGCAGGATCGACTTTCAGCACTGGGCAAGATCTTTTATTGGAACTTAACGCAAAGATGTGCTGTACAACCGCGTCAAGTCTTTTAAAAAGAGGACGGACATCGTTTTAAAATAATGAGCAGCTTTGGTGAGTTTGATGGATTTTTATATATTTTTACTAGCAGGGCCTTAGGGATGGGTGATACCAGTACTTGGTATCGGGCCCGATACTGGGCATAAGTACTCGTACTTGTACTTGTGAAAATGGCCCGATACTCCAAGTAGATACTTCCTCCACATTTAAGAGGGTTATGATGCGCTTGACAGATTATCCATAGATGGCCATAGTTGTAAATCTGATTCACGGAACTGTTTCAATGGAAATTTTCAGCCCTATGCATATATTATATATTGATGATAACGACAGTAGGGCTGCAGCTATCAATTCTTTTTGTAATCGATTAATCTACCACTTGATCGATTAATCGGATACATTTTTTGTGTGTTTTAAACAACCAAAACAAATAATGCATAATGAAAATTATGGGTTGTAAAATTATCAAGCATTTGGCTTTAATTAAAAAAAAATGGGTATTTATTCGAACTCCAACATTTGGCTACAAAACTAAGCCTGTTTATTGCAATTTTTACCCATTTACTGTATGTATAACATGTAAAACTATGATTACAAACTTAAATAGTAAAGGCCATTTGGCATTAGTTTTGCCTTCTTAAATACAACATTACAAAAAAGGATTGCACCTATTGCAAATTACCCACACGAGTGAGTGAGTGCCCAGTCAGACCAGTTGCTTCATTGCAGTTTGGTAAGGCAGAAATACATACATTCATTTTCAATAGAACACTGCATTTTGCTTGTATCACTTGCATTGCGGTGCATTTTAGGTGAAGCATCCTTTAAATTGCATGCGTTGGTGACACCTACACATAGTGTAGCTTTGAAAAGGGGAATGTTTTATTGCAAATGTGCATTTTGTTAAATAGAAAAAGAACAGCATTTTGTTTTTTACTTAGGCTAGTTGAAGTATTACGGAAGCCCTGAAGCCCAAGGCAAAAAAAAAGAAGTTATTTTTGTCCCAAGACTAAGTTTATCTTGTTTGAATGACCTAATTATCTTGTTCAAACAAGATAAACTTAGTCCTTGGGCAAAAAAACTTTTCTTTATTTTTTTTACTAAGTCGTTCAAATGAGATACTAAGTCGTTCAAATGAGATACTAAGTCGTTCAAATGAGATACTAAGTCGTTCAAATGAGATAATAAGTCGTTCAAATGAGATAATAAGTCGTTCAAATGAGATAATAAGTCGTTCAAATGAGATAATAAGTCGTTCAAATGAGATAATAAGTCGTTCAAACGAGATACTAAGTCGTTCAGACGAGATAAACTTAGTCTCTGGGCAAAAAAAAAGATTATGCCATTTATGTCTCTGATTTATGTTTTATGACGAGGGTGGAGAGAAGGTGCTCAATGCCAAGGCATTGGACGTGATACATATTTTGCGTCACTCACTTTGGAAAAGTAGGCTCTCTGCTATGGCGGTAATAAAACTCACCTACTAGCCTACATATGCCACCGTGTGAGAGAAGTATGCCTATGTTTATGTACACAACAATCATAGGCCTACGTTGTTGTGCGAGGTGAAGTGTGTCCTCGTCAGTTTAGCTCAGTAAATGCGTCTCGTTAACATGCCCGGCCGGTTTAACTGTGGAAAATACGTTGGGACTCGAAAAAGATTCTACTCCCACCAAAGTAATCATTAAACAGAGAACACATGACTAGACAGTAGCAAGCATTTGGACTGGTCAGGTGAGCGTTACCAGGGATCAAACGTTCCTACTGGCAGACATTCCTACTTTGCCCCCTTTAGAGCCAAAAAATGACAATATTAAGTATTTTTATTATTCAAATTCTCTATGATTTTATATATTTCTGGATTATGTGTTCTCATCTTGCCTGTCTTCTCATGATCTGCAGTGGCTGCTCTCTGAGGCCCCCTAGTGGGCCTGGACCCTGGTTAAGAACTGCTGCTAATGTCTTACCAGTCTGGTTGAATTTACAGACTAGATCAGGTTCACTAACCCTGTTCCTAGAGGCTAACATCGTGTAGGTTTTCACTTCAACTGCAAAAAATGTAGCTTCATTCAGCTCATCATCCAGCTAATTTGTAGAATCAGGTGTGCTAAATTGGGATTAAAGTGAAAACAGTCTGGATGGTGACCCCTTGACTAGATCAATTCAACCTAGTGAAGATGTTCTTAGTAAAAGTGCATTTAACACTAGAACCACAAAGATGGACATTTTCGGTTTTAAAATAAATACCTTTGCTTAAATAAAAAACTGTAACTAACCACATGTTTTGATCACTATGCCATTATTATTATTAAACCTTTATTAATATACGGGAATTCAAGCTCCGAGCAGGGAAACTTTTACCTTGGTGGCCTGTGATACAGCAATATAAAAACCACAGCAAAACATAAAGAAAAATTAAATCAGATAAACAGATAAATACACTAATTGAGAAAATCATTCACATTTAATACAAAGGTCATGTAATAGGCATTTCTATGTGTTTTAGAAGACACCTAGCCGTACACTCCTCAATCAGCTTAGCCTATGTATCCATATCAGCTCAATACAGCCATTTGGTTAAAGTAATGGTATTATTAACTTGCTTCCACCATAATATTTGTACTGTAAATAATTTGTTTAAGCAGGATAACATGATCTTACTTTACCAAAACAACCAGTTCTTGCAATCCTGTCTATGGTCTCGTGTCACACCAAAAGGACATAATTCAGCATACAGCTTTGAGCCAAAAGTTGTTTTTTCTTTTTTTTGGCCCAAAGACTAAGTTTATCTTGATTGAACGACTTAGTATCTCGTTTGAACGACTTAGTATCTCGTTTGAACGACTTAGTATCTCGTTTGAACGACTTAGTATCTCGTTTGAACGACTTAGTAAAAAAAATAAAGTAAGAAAAAAAACGTCCAATGCCTTGGCATTGAGCACCTTCTCTCCATCCTCATCATCAAACATAAATCAGAGACAAAAATGGCATAATTTATTTATTTTTGCCCAGAGACTAAGTTTATCTCATCTGAACGACTTAGTATCTCATCTGAACGACTTAGTATCTCGTTTGAACGACTTAGTATCTCGTTTGAACTTAGTAAAAAAAATAAAGTAAGAAAAAAAAAACTTTTTGCCCAGGGACTAAGTTTATCTTGTTTAAACGAGATAATAAGTCATTCAAACGAGAGAAACTTAGTCTTGGGACAAAAACAACTTAATAACTTAAGAGACCCTTAAAGGGTCTCGCAAAGACTGCAATACAATATTTGTTTCTCCATCATGTTCCGGTGTATACAGTGAATGCATGTTGAAATAATTGTTGCGTGGCTACATAAAAGTTAAAGCATATGTGATGCATTGCCGCAATTGGTCTGACTGGCGCATGAGAGGAGGATGCATGTGTCTGTGTGCATGTGTGTGTGTGTGAAGGGGTTCTTTTTTTAGGCTATAATCTCTTGCAATTGAACATGAATACGTTTACTACTTAAAAACATCAAAGCTAAACATCATATCTAGTCAAACCGAATCACGACATCACTACAAATACAGTATGGGATTAAAATCGGCGAACATCAATATAGGCTTAGGGTACGTTACCTTGTATCAGCGACGCTTGGTAAAACATGGAGTGGATGTTTGCGGTTAATGTGCTGAATCATTGAAGTCGTACTGTTGTGGTATGCCAGGTCTACTTTGCAGTAGACACATTGCACCTTGTTTTCTTCCTTTTTAAGTTTGTAATGATCCCAAACTTTTGACGTTCTCTGCCGTTTATGGACATCTTTATTCTCCGCAATCGCGCCAACTAAATTCAAAATGTATCACGTACTATGGTGTGCTTCCTGAACATTGAACAACGGTCCATGTGAAACAATTAGATACTTGTGCGTAACTTATAGTGCGCGTCATATGAATTTAACGAGGCTTTGAGGCAGAGTTTTTGCCTCGAGGAATTTTTGTAATCGAGTTATTCGAATGACTCGATGAATCGTTTCAGCCCTAAACAACAGTCTACCTCGTCATTCAGAGACCATGTTTAAAGCTGTAAAACTGTCTTTTCTTTCTTTTTTAAATAGCAATAAAGTGATTTAAATGCGACTAAAATGTATAATCATTCCAAAGATGGAGCCACGCGTTAGCTATTGAAAAAGCTATTTTCCTCAGCAGTTGTCCAGTAGAATTCAAATAGCGAAATGTGATATCATTTTTCTCATTGCTATTTTCATGTAGCCTAATATTTGTAAAATTATAGGTAAAAAATATTAGAATCCTCAACGAAATGTGCACATTTAAGTACAGGAAAGAACAAAGTATGCAAGTTATTAGGCTATTCGGTGTTTGTCGGTAGTTTGCAAAACTTCTGGGTGAACAAAATAGTGGTATTTCTGTGTTCTGACATACTAACGATAAGAAATATAACTTAATGGAAATATGATGTAGCCTATTTATATTTTGTATAATATATACAAAAGCCCTACAATGTCATTGTGAGGTTATTATAATGCGTTTTAATTTTGGGAAGATATTGAAGGCCTAGGTGTAAAATGCACGGCCCGTCACTGAGTATATCACCGTATATCACCGTTACTCAAGTGCTGGACACAAAATAAATCCTCTACAGCTCATTGTGCGTGTGTACTGTTTTTAGAAGTTAAATCTTGATTCTATTGTGTCTTTTAGTGAAAGGCATACAGTAACTCCTGCCTCAAGGTTGCGTCATTCACTTTAACATTATCGTATACAATAGGGCTGTGCGATGTATGACATATCTTCGACTGGACATGCCCATGCGTTGTAATCGTCTTTTTTATCCATGAAACTGGCACTACTGGTGCGGCAGTGGCTCAGTGGGTCAAGTAGGTTGTCTAGCAACCGGAAGGTTGGTGGTTCGATCCCCGGGTCCTCCTGACCAAGTGTTGAGGTGTCCATGAGCAAGACACCCTACCCCAGTTGCTCCCGACGTGCTGGCTGGCGCCTGACATCCATACAATGCAGCCGTCGGTGTATGAATGTGTGAATAACTGGGTGAGTGTGAGGCAATATAAAACGCTTTGGTGGCCATTGTTGGTCAGAAAAATGCGCTAAATAAATGCAGTCCATTTACCATTTACCATTTATTCTATGCACTACGAGGGGTGAATTGGCAGAAATAACGCACCTGCATTGTATGAACACACATTTATTAACTTAATTAAAGCTGCGAACGAATATATCTGTGAAGATATATCTGTAAAAATTAAGTTGGTTGGTGCAGAACCCAGTGTAGGATTTTAATTAATGTTTCAAACAAGGGATGGAATGCAGCGCAAAAGCACACAAAAAATAGCTAAAGTACACCAATGTTGTGAAGCTAGATTCAGAAAACAAACCAACCTTGAAACATACAATGACAATGGCTGACAAATGCAAGGATCAACAGAGCGAGCTGTATAAAAATAATTATATAAAAGTGGGAATAACACAAGTCCAGTTGCCTCATTTTTTAAACTTTATGGTGGATTTGTGTCAGAAGTGGCGTACAGACGAAACATAAGACGTGCGTACACACATACATTTTCTGATTTATAAAACCGTGCGCACGCACATCCTACACTGTTTTCCCTTTATAAATCACAATCAACTCTAAATGTGGCGCAGGATTTGCCACTTCTTGTCACGCCCATAGTTGGCCATAAATAGTCAGTGAAATTCTCAAATTAATATTCATTGATTGAGAAATCATGGCAAACAAAGAGGAAAACCAAAAATAGAAACTTCACTCGATGTGAAGTAGAAAGTATTGTTGGCAAGGTGGAAAAGAGAAGAAAAATTGTCTGGAGGGCACAGTGTGGCCATTACTAATGCCAAAACGGCGTTGTAGTGGCAAATGGTTGTATATGCTGTGAATGCTGCAGCCTCAGAAACACGGGCCGTGGCCGAAATAAATAAAAAGTGCAAGATCAGCCATTCTGCAACATTTCACATTGTGATTGCATGGCTTTTTATAACCATCCATATGATTGTATCTGATGAGCTACAGATTTCGGTATCAATATAATTGTAAATGGCAAATAGTTCTGTGCAAATGGAATTTCTTGCACCTTTTAAAATGTTTAAGACATGCGTCACGATGGAACGCATCTAAAAATAAAACAAACTTAAGGCATATAAATGAACACTTTGATTCTGTAGCTGATGACGACATTTATAATATGAAAACAACTTTCCCCAATGGACAATAAATCTATCTATCTAAATTTAATTTACACAATGGTCTGCAGTTTCACACGTGTTTCATTCATCTGCCGACGGTGTCGCCATATTTCATTTCCCCTCTTTTTGTGCGTACGCCTGGGTCAGAATCTTTAACGCATAAAGGGCACGCCCGAGTTAGCCTGGGAGAACCCAGATGGACTTCCGGCAAATTTTAAGATTTGCTCTCCAAGTCAGTCTGGCCAAGAGCCCATTCAAGCCCATTTCCAATTTTTCCAAATCGAGGCACCAATCACAACTATTGATGCGGGCTTTATACGATGGCGATAACGCAGCTTATACTATCATTAGTTGAAGCAGACAATTACAACAATTACTGCTGCAGTGGAACATCCGCAATATCACTTGTTCGAATCAGCTATCACGTCTGTTTTAAGCAATTTGAACGTTTCAGTTTTGTTAAAAACCAAGCAAAGAACAATACTCGAACCCTTCATATCTAAAAAGGATGTTGTCGTGGTCTTGCCGACTCGACCCAGAAAGTCATATATATCCCATTGCGTCGAGAGGCATTTAAGAGGCGTCCATTGGTGACGCCCCTTAGGAAATGGGCAGTGAATGAACCTTGCCCAGACCCACACTCAGTCAGAACTGAGAAGGGTCTGGTGTTAACCAGGCTACACCCGAGTTGTACATCACACAGAAACCGATTGTCATCGCACAGAAACACTAGTCGATTGTCATACAAAGTCATACAAAGCAATATTCCAAAACGTATTTTTCCGCTAAAAAAAATTTAGCGTTGTTATATCCATAAACTACTTTCATTGGGTGTAAACTGACACTTGCCTTCACAGCTCTAAAGAGTTCATGAGTTATCGCGCATGAGCAGAGGTAACTAAGCAACACTGTTGACTCAGTCCTAGGCTGCCAAGGAAGCTGTTTCAGGTTACCTGGCCGACTTGCTTCATTATTTGGACATAACCACCGCAAATAGTTTTTTTTGGGGAAAAAATGCGTTTTGGAATATTGCATTGTATTGACAACAATCGACTAGTGTGGACTTCACTGGGAAATGGGAAATAAACAGAGGTATGTACACAAACTTATTTGTTCAAACTCGCTGTGTTTATTATAAGGAATCAGTGCAAATGGATATGGACTAGTAATGACATTTTAAACATGTTTAGTGGCTCAAAGGATGTTTTTTAACTTGCCCCGTAAATGCATAATGGTTGTGTACTGGCAGCAAAAGGTAAACACGGTTTTGGCAATACAGATTGTTTGAGTTATTAACGCTACGGACAGCACTTTGGATATGCAAACAACAGAGCTACATTTTGAAATCGCCTGGAATTCTCCTTTAAATAACAGTTTAAAATTCACTTTATCTTAAATTATTTCACTAGCCTACAACATCTTTTGTTGAAAATGAAGGTTATTGCTTATAGCAAATAGGGAAACATGAGAATAGGCTGTTTGTAATTTTAGCCAGCTCACTGCACTGCAGGTTTGTGTGCCACCAAATAAGGAAGCGCGAGTCAAGTTTAATTTTAGCAATACATAGTTTTTGACATTGTCAAGTGGTTGGCAGACGGCAAGGAGAGTTGAAGGGAGTTGTGATTGAGGGAAGATATCTGACAGCCAGTTGACTCCACCCCGGAGGCTTATAGGGACGTCCTGCACCAACAACAGAAGCTGTGGATTGTTAAGTGATTGAGTGAGAAGAAACATCACATTTAGAAGCACTGCACCAGATAATATTTATTTATAGTGAGACTAAATCCCATGTTTCTAAATTTTTGACAACATTATTTACATGCATGAAAGCTATTAAGATTTTGAACTGCTTGAAAATAATAGTCAGATTTAAGCTAAAACGTCAGACAGATATTCTACCCTAAATTACTCTGTTACCATGGTAACCTGAAAGCAGTAGCAAAAACTTGTCACATCTTATCTCTTAGTCACGTCTTTCATAAATATTGGCTAAGTATTCTCTGACTTTTATCTACCTGCCAGTGTGACCAAATTGTTAATTTTAGGCAGGTGTGGGTAGAGTACAGAGTAAAAGTAATTTCCTGGGTTCAGCTGAGTTCACAAATTTTGGGTAGTTCCTTATTGAGACCAAAATGACAAGGTAAAAGAAGTTCACAACTTACCAGTGATCTTTGAAATGAAAACAAAGAGTAAAAAAGTACTAGTTACTGTCAATGGTTAATAATGAAGTTATTTTTTAACTGTGAACTTCCCAAAACAGGTGAACCCTGTAGAGTACTTTAACTCTGTACTCTTCCCACCCCTGCTTTAGGCCATGTTGTAAATGTGATGGTACCTCACAATGATTTGCATTGTTTTTTTTAAGAGCAATTGAGTTGGACATTTTTTTTAGATTACCTTAATTCCTTGGACAATAACATTGGTGCCATCACAACAATACTTCCCTTAATATAAATAAAAATGTACTGTTTTACCATAAATTCCATGGTTTCTATGTGACACAGGGAGATACTGTTTGTTTCCCAGAATTACAGACATGAAGGTTAATCACAATATTTAAATTGTCGGACAAGTAGTTTTTGCTACCGGACAAGTAAAACACAAGACATATTTGATCAATAAAGTTAATGTCAACCCCTGAGCATATATACTAATATAAGTATTTACTTAGAACACAGCAGCTGCAGTTGGTGGATCTTAATTGGGGACGCCGGGCTCGCCTTACGTTTGGGACCGGAGTGAATGAAATGGTGTGTAGCGCATCAAACCCATTGTGTGATTCCTTTCCATTTCCCCCCAGTCTGGACAGTAATGCGAGCCCAGCGTCCCGAATTAAGACCAACCGTGGCTGGAACACAAGTATTATCATTAATACCGAATTTTGGTGAGCTTTTCTTCAAAACATGATGTCTTTTTCAATACAATAATATCCAAAAACTTTAATCAGGAATGTGATTTGTCCGGATTAATCCCGAATTCCAGATTTTCCGACCTGAAAATGTGACCTACGTGAATCATGCAGATCTGTAATAAAAAGGAGAGGGGGGGGTTAAGAGCTGCCGGAGTGAAAAGGAGGGGATATGAGGCTGCAGGGCTCGAAGTTTAGGCTTGTCCGGGACAAGTAAAAAAAGTGGTCGGACAAGGAGCTCGTAAGTAAAATTAATTGTAATTTTGTTTGTTCTCAAACACGTTTTGCTGCACGGTGGTCACATGACACAGACACACCTCTGTTTTCACACTGCTGCAAGTGCTCATTCGCTGTTAATACTTCATCGACAAAAGTAGTCTAAAGCTATGCACATATAAAGATTGTGATTTATTGCATATACCATTGTGATATTCAAAGTGTTACTGATGTTTAATAGTTGGACAAAACAATCACATCTTTTATTCAACTGTGCGACAACAATGACCGAAATAGAATGAGCACGTATCCGAAAGATAATTCAGAAGCATTGCGCAAGAGAATATTTCTTTAAAGCGATACTTTTAATACCATGTTCCAAAAGTTAATTTGCATGCATGAATGTTGTTACGAGTCAGGGTTGGAAATTAGCACACGCAAAAAAAACGAGTTATTTCCCCAGTATTATAATCCACAGTAGGCTATAATTGAATGTAGAAAATAAAAAGGGCAAATCATGTATTACAGATGTGAGGGATTTGCGAATATGATATGATTAGGCTATACAATGTTATTTTTCGTGATCGAAAAAAGTAAAACAAGTAACCATTTCACGCGTAGAATGTTAATGTTCGTTGAGTCTGACTTCATGATTGGATTCTGATAGGCGGCATTCTTGTTTGACCAGAGAATCTTAAACGCGCGCACACACAAATGTAACGGTAGGATATCGAAGTTCTCAATTCAGTTGATTAACAACTGAAGTCAAGTAGCCGATCTTACTTCGCCATAATATGTTTTCTTATTATTTATCATGTTAGTATCATTGCTGAAGAAGCATCTGCTTGCAATTTTGATGGGAGCTAATTAAAACAATGTTTGGATTATTTTCCCAAATGTTTTACAAACAGATTATTATAAAACCAATTTACAAATGTAAAATTAACTGCTGATTAAATAAATAATGTGGAATAGGTTACAACAGTAATGTTTTAGGCTACACCTCTAAAGTGTGAAATTACCTACTATTGGACATCTAAAAGTAGCCAGATAAAAATAGTAGTAGGACATCCAATACACTGATTAGCGCAATTTGAGAATCATCTAAAAATCATTCGTCTCACAGACTTGTCTTCACAACATGTATTTTTTGTAATTTGCCTAATAAGACGTATTAATGATGAATTTGATGTATTGAAGCAATATCTAAGAGGCAATTGCGTTTCCATTTTTGAATTCGCTGGTAAAATTAGGGCATCCACCAGCCAGTGGCTAAGTTAATTTCCCAGCCTGGTTACGATTTGAACTGCAACTGGTTGAGATGGCAACCTTAAAGCGGTAGCTAAAACTTTTATTTCACATATTATGTCTCGGTCACAGAAGTAAAAACAGATGTAGCAGTAAACCATGTTATTTCTAACTGGGAATACATCACTTTACGTTGAATTGAATTGCTGCTTTCGAGAGCAAAGGAGTTTGGTATTTTTCTAGATGGCACTTAATGCCCTGGCCAATTACCATGGTGCCATTGCAAAAATCCCTCCCTAAAAGGGAAAAGTTAAAATATACTTTGATACTTTGACAGAAAGTATTAAATCTGCTCGTGAGACGTTAATGCTGCTCGTGAGACGATCATCTCTTCCTTCTAGTTATAAATAGCATCAAATAAACATGAATGAACATAAGAACGAATGTTGTTTTAAACATGGACGAAAAGGCGTCCCACTGTTACACATCCACCAAATAAGTTATGTTGTAAAAATACATATTTTATTTTTTAAATTCAAATAAGTTGTTCTCATGTGTCATAAAAAGTTGGATGTTGCACATCTAGCTGTAAAATAAATCAATACATTTTTTTTGTTCAAATAAATTGTTATGGGTCCTGCTTCTATCGGGGGGGGGGGGGGG
>JACXGM010001937.1:12797-50474 GCA_016801145.1 Umbra pygmaea | reverse complement strand
TGTGTGTGTGTGTGTGTGTGTGTGTGTGTGTGTACAAACGTGATACTTTATGCATATCAAATGCAGGAGCAGCACACATGAACATCCTACAGAGAACAATCACTGACATAGACAATGGCAAAAACGGGTGGGTGTGATATATATGCATACACTCACCTAAAGGATTATTAGGAACACCATACTAATACTGTGTTTGACCCCCTTTTGCCTTCAGAACTGCCTTAATTCTACATGCCATTGATTCAACAAGGTGCTGAAAGCATTCTTTAGGAATGTTGGCCCATATTGATAGGATAGCATCTTGCAGTTGATGGAGATTTGTGGGATGCACATCCAGGGCACGAAGCTCCTGTTCCACCACATCCCAAAGATGCTCTATTGGGTTGAGATCTGGTGACTGTGGGGGCCATTTTAGTACAGTGAACTCATTGTCATGTTCAAGAAACCAATTTGAAATGTTTCGAGCTTTGTGACATGGTGCATTATCCTGCTGGAAATAGCCATCAGAGGATGGTATATGGTGGCCATAAAGGGATGGACATGGTCAGAAACAATGCTCAGGTAGGCCGTGGCATTTAAACGATGCCCAATTGGCACTAAGGGGCCTAAAGTGTGCCAAGAAAACATCCCCCACACCATTACACCACCACAACCAGCCTGCACATTGGTAACAAGGCATGATGGATCCATGTTCTCATTCTGTTTACGCTAAATTCTGACTCTACCATCTGAATGTCTTAACAGAAATCGAGACTCATCAGACTAGGCAACATTTTTCCAGTCTTCAACTGTCCAATTTTGGTGAGCTCTTGCAAATTGTAGCCTCTTTTTCCTATTTGTAGTGGAGATGAGTGGTACACGGTTGGGTCTTCTGCTGTTGTAGCCCATCTGCCTCAAGGTTGTGCGTGTTGTGGCTTCACAAATGCTTTGCTGCATACCTCGGTTGTAACGAGTGGTTATTTCAGTCAAAGTTGCTCTTCTCTCAGCTTGAAGCAGAGGCCCATTCTCCTCTGACCTCTAGCATCAACAAGGCATTTTCGCCCACAGGACTGCCGCATACTGGATGTTTTTCCATTTTCACACCATTCTTTGTAAACCCTAAAAAGGTTTGTGCGTAAAAATCCCAGTAACTGAGCAGATTGTGAAATACTCAGACCGGCCCGTCTGGCACCAAAAACCATGCCACGCTCGAAATTGCTTAAACCACCTTTCTTTCCCATTCTGACATTCAGTTTGGGGTTCAGGAGATTGTCTTGACCAGGACCACACCCCTACATGCATTGAAGCTCCTGCCATGTGATTGGTTGAGTAGATAACTGCATTAATGAGAAATTGACCGGGTGTTCCTAATAATCCTTTAGGTGAGTATATATACATACTGGTAATGCTTGGATAATGATACACAGGTTCAGAAACGAATTAGACAAACATTGAAGGGATGTAAAGGCAATCATCTAAATATCCCATTAAACAGAACAACAGTTTGACACCATCCCAAACACAATTTCTTGGTCTCATCAGACCACAGGACATGGTTCCAGTAATCCATGTCCTTAGTCAGCTTGTCTAGAGCAAACAGTTTGCTGGCATTCTTGTGCATCATCTTTAGAAGAGTCTACCTTCTGGGATGACAGACATACAGACCAATTTGATGCAGTCTGCAGCATATGGTCTTAGCACTGACATGCTGACCCCCGACCCCTTCAACCTCTGTAGCAATGCTGGAAGCACTCATTCATCTATTTCCCAAAGACAACCTTTGCATATGACACTGAGCATGTGCACTTAACTTCTTTGGTCGACCATGGCGAGGCCTGTTCTGAGTGGAACTTGTCCTGTTAAACCGCTGTATGGTCTTGGTCACCGTGCTGCAGTTTCAGGGTCTTGGCAATCTTCTTATAGGCTAGGCTATCTTTATGTAGAGCAACAATTCTTCATTTCAGATCCTCAGAGAGTTCTTTGCCATGAGGTGCCATTTTGAACTTCCAGTGACCATTATGAGGGAGTGTGAAAGCGATAACACCAAATTTAACACACCTGCTCCCCAGTCACACCTGAGACCTTGTAACACTAACGAGTCACATGACACCAGGGAGGGAAAATTAATAATTAGGCCCAATTTGGACTTTTTCACTTAGGGGTGTACACACTTTCAGAAGTGTTATGCACCTATTTTTTTAAGGGGGCACAGTGTGCACAACACACGGAAACAGGTGCCCACAAATACTGATATTTAAAGGTAAATCCACTTGGCTCAAAGATCTGAGGGGGCACGTGTCAATGGGCATGACGCTTCTGCTCACTTTTGTTGCCAGCTGTTTAGACCTTATTGGCTGTGTGTTGAGATAGTTTGAGGGGACAGCAAATTCACACTTTACATTGTAGCAAAGTGTAATTTCTTCAATGTTGCCACATGAAATTGTGAGGGATGTGCTCACTTTTGTGAGATACTGTATGTTGTGATTTTCCTCTCTCTGTATAGTGGTAGTGTCCATGGTCTTGAAGGATGGGACTGAAGTTGAGGAGCATGGTCAGGAAGAAGAGGAGGAGAAGATGATGAAGATCTCCAAAGGCCTTACATTGTGTGTGTGTTATGCTGCCAGCATCGGAGGCACTGCCACTCTCACAGGAACTGGACCCAACCTTGTCCTCACCGGGCAAATGAGCCAGTGTGTAGTAACAACACACACACACACACACCCACACACACACAGCTTACCTGTTAGGTCTTTTTGGGAAGGCAAATACATTCCAGTGAAAATGTACTCTTAACCGAAATACAAATACTTAACCTTCTCGTTAAATCTAAAAAATAATACTCTTAACATTTAAACAAATTTAAATCCCTCAATGAAACTTTAATCCTAAAACATCCATATATCTCTAACCTTAAACCCAATCTAACAATAGCCTTTTTCTTCATTGGATTGGGACCTAACCACCAAACTTTTTCAGTGTTTAACCATGCTTGCAGAGATTTTGATGGACATTTCACATATGAACATAATAGTATAGTGTTTATTATATTCCATATCTACAGAGACCAAGCATATCATAATGATGAACTGAGATTGACATATACAGTATGACATTTTGTGACATCACTTAATATAAACTTGCTGTCAGACTTTTCCCTCAGAACGAAGATGTGATTAACTTTGCCTCGTGGTTCACCTTTGCCTTTCCAACCATGCTACTGATGTTAACGATTGCCTGGCTCTGGCTTCAGCTAGTCTTCAGTGGCTTCAGGTGAGTGACCATGTCAGATCATCACAGTGCATTGCTTTATACATTACCTTCTGTCTCACATTAACCATTATATGATATCTGCAATAGTTAAAAACAAACAGGGGTCTCTCTTAAACTATTCTACTTATGAATCTTTTTTTTTCATCTTAGTATACTGTAATGACTCAGACACTGAGCACAGTTTAGATTAAATTTAATGATGACAAGGTATAAACAATGCAGAATCCAGAAAGTAATCAAGACAGTCAGGGTCCGGTAAAGGCACAGATAAAGGCACAGATCCAAAATGCAAGAATAGTCAGATAGGCAGGCAGGGTTCGATACCCAAAATACTTGCAAGCTTAGCACAGGTCCAGGATCCGAGGGTAGTATAGAAAGCAGGCAGGTTCATACACAAGCAGGCAGAGGTACAGGTAGGCAGAATCCAGGAATCAAATTTGACAGGCGAAATCCAAACACAGAATATCCCAAGGCAGATCAGATCAGGACCGCTCAGTAAGTCAAGTACAAACAAGTCCTTGCAAAGAGGCAACAGAACAGGTGAGTACGGTACAATTACTGATGGAAGGGAGTGCAGGTGTTCAATATTCTGGTGATTGGGATCTGCGGGATGTGCTATGTTCAAGAGAGAGCGGATCTTGTGAATTCACAGAGTCCAGTATAGAAAACAGGGACGCAGTGGAACCGACCTGTGAGGACCTTACAATTACACGTTGACAAGAATTTAGAAATGTATTTTAATGCTTGACATACATTTCAATGTGTATTTGGAACAATGATTGGGAAATGTTTAGATTTGTCACATTTAATTTGGAGGATGGGTCCAACCTATAATTGTAGATAATACTTATTACTTTCTCTCCCGTTCCCTCTAGTCTGAAGCGTGCATGGAGATGCGGGGCTGTGCGGTCAGAGAAGGAGCATGCAGTGTATTCTTTGATCCGCGAGGAGTATCATAGTCTGGGGCCCATGTCTTATGGAGAGCGGAGTGTTCTTGGGCTCCTCATTCTGATGGTGATGCTGTGGTTCACACGGAGCCCAGGCTTCATTAATGGATGGGCAACCCATGTCTTCAATGCTAAGGCAGAGTATGTAACACACAGAAGCATGTATATGCAATAACAAAAAACTACCAACCATACATTAACAACCACACAGACACACACATACACAATGGTGTCACATCCAGCCCTGTATGGGCTGTATAATATGCCCCTCTTTTGTGTTCTGTTATGTCTCATGTGTTCAGTATATATTTACGGTGGTTTAGTTGTACTGTTTGGTTGTGTTATGTGTATAGGTTCTCTCCCAGTGTGTGGTGTAATGGTTCCCCCTAGTGTCTCTTTTGTGCCTTGCCTTGTTTTGTCTTGAGATGTGTCCCGGTATGCTTTGTTTTGGGTTTAGGTTCCCGCCCCTCACTCCCTTGTCTTGTCACATGTTTTAGTTACCCAATAGATCACGGTTTAGTTAATTTCCATGTCCAGGTGTTGTACATTGTCTTTGTTAGTAAGTGTATTTAGGTTTAGTGTTTGGTCTTGTCTCTTGTCGGTTAATGTTCCCTGTTACGTGTCCTATTCTCTGTTTTTGCTGTTTTTGCCCCACGTGGCAGTCTTTACTTTGAGTGAAATAAAAAATAATTTGGATTATTTCAACCTTCGCGCCTGTCTCTCTATTTGCTACACGGAAGAAACGTGACAAATGGTAGTTAGAAATTTGGAGGCAGAGTTAAATAAACATGATTTGGTATAAAGGATTGCTGCCCTGAGATATCTTTTGACCGAAATATTCCCGCTAGGACAAGTGTCAAATAAATCATGTTGTTCACCAAGTTAACTGTCTGTGTTGTGCCAGTAAATGTGTTCTGAACTTTAACACAGAAATACACTGATGTACAAACAGCCACCTTCATACACATAATGTCATGAACACACACACAGCATCTGAGAAGTATAGTCTTACTACACACAAAAAGATCTGTAATTAAACAAAACATTTACTGGCCATATTTCGCCCAAATAATGTCCTTTATTTTACAGTTACTTTTCTTCTTGAACAGGATAATTTAATGTATAAACAGAGTGATTGTCCGTTAATAGAATATGTTACTCCAGAGTGATTATTTCCATCTATTAATGGACAGTCACTGTGTTTATACATTACATGATTTGGTATTACAGTTTTGGTATACTGTAAAATATTGTAAAATAATGGTAATTGAACTGGTAACATTTTCTGTTTCATTTAAAAAATATTTTTTTACACTGAACTAAATAGACAATTAATATACAGCATGTAAACATATAATATCTATCAGTGGACTGTATTCCAGTGATTTACTTGCTAGCTAGAAGTGGGCACCACAATATTCCCACCACAATTCATTAGCACAAGCTAAAGGACAATATACTTTCTAAGGATGAATTTCATCAATTTAGGGGATACTGTATTACATAATGCCCTGTTGCCCTCTGGCCTCATCCAGTCTAACCTCTTACTTACAACCTTTCCTAAACTGTCAACCTCTGCAGGTTTGTGACTGATGCCACAGTGGCAGTGTTTATTGCCATACTGTTGTGTACCTTGCCCTCTGAGCCCCCACGCTTCCTTTGCTTCTGGAAAGCAAGTAGTTTTGACACAGGTAATAAACACCCCCACACACACACACTCAAGCATAATACAAACACTGCCTGACCTATGTATGCCCCTCTCTCTGCAGAACCCCTGCCACGCCGATCCCCCACCGCTGCCTTGTTAATGTGGTCGGTGATGCAAAGGAAAATGCACTGGAGCATTGTACTTCTGCTAGGAGGAGGCTTTGCATTGGCAAAGGGCAGTGAGGTGGGCTTTTGTCAAATCAAAATTTAAAAAAAATTAATTCTAAAACAAAAACTTGGTTTAAATAGACCATATCTAAATATATTGTACTGTGAATACGTTTTAGTAAATGTAATCATATTCATTGAGCATATTCGGTAATAATTTATTTGCTTGTAAAGAAATCTATATAGCATTAAAATAAATACAAATAAAAAGTTATGTTAACAAAAATCTGGAATGTAATGTGTAGTCAAAAAGGTAATTGTCATGTTTTGAGATATGTCATGAAGAAATGTTAAGAAATTTGGCTTATAAACAGAAAACACAGTGGAAGATCTCAAAAACTGTTTGTGTCATGTGAGTAGTTGAGGAAAAACAGGAAATCTGGAAAAGTGCTTGCTCAGCTATCTGCCACCAAATTGCATGTTTTCAGGGGTGTAGCATGAAATTCTGAACCCTGTACATATATACAGTCTCTGAAGGCCTAATATATACGGTCTCTGAAGGCCTATCCCTTCTTTATTCCTGCATTTGAGGGCCCCTCCACACATTAGGGCCCTATATACTTAGTACCCCTATCCCACCCAGTCCTATGCCCCTGCATGTTTGAACTGTCTGAAGAAATCAAGAAATGGCCCTGCCCTGTAGTTTGTGTGGCAGCTAAAAACCCATTTAAGCAATTCCCTCCAAGTATGCAAGAACCTTTTTTTTGCTGCAGACTGAGGTAATGGCTCCCAAAGGTTTTTCAAACATCTAGTGACTTACCCAAGAAGACTCATCCATGTAATTGTTGCCAAATGTCGTTCTCATGTATTGACTTAGTGGGTGATTAATCTAAGCAAAGTAGGGTTGCTTTTTTCCACTTTGACAGTAACATTTCTTGAGAAAACAAAAATAGAATTCAACTGATTTCAAAAGAATTTGTAACTAAACAACATAAAAAAACAAATGGGTATGTATGTTTGTATCCATGTTAGGTGTCTGGTTTGTCACAGTGGCTAGGAGATCAGATGATGCCTCTCAACACCATGCCTCCCTGGGCCATCTCTACTATCCTCTGTCTCCTCATTGCCACCTTCACTGAGTGTGTCAGCAATGTAGCTACTGCAACACTCTTCCTACCCATCATTGCAACAATGGTACACACACACACACACACACTTATTTCTCCTTTCTAACACACATACAGATGTGGCCTAAAGTTTTGGTCACCATCTAATTAAAAAATAAAAACTCACAATATTTTCTGAACTAATTTGAAATTGCCAAATGTATTTGATATCCACCATTCTTTATTTCACATTCAATGTAAAATAATCTTTGCTTTTGTGATATGACATAATATTATTTTAAATAGTAAAACAAATGTTAACACTGCAATGTGAATGCGACTGAGTTGGCTGAAATGTTACAATCTCACTGTCATTGCCTGGGGTATTCAAGCGGTCCAAGCTACTGCCTCCGGAGTACATGTACTGTTACAGCTTGGGTTTTAATCTTGCCTACTACTAATTTTTTTTAAAAACCTATTTTCTTTTCTCTCTTCGATTTTCTTCCTCACACTTTGCGACGTTCAGCTCTTTTACTCTCTACACTGTGTGCACAATTATTAGGCAAGATGTATTCTTGAGGATTCATTTTATTATTGAAAAACTACAGTGCTCTTGGCCAATCTGGATGCACTGTATGTGCACATGTTTGTTTTTGCTAATATGAGTGTGTTCTGTTGCAGGCCAGATCCATAGGAATGAACCCACTGTATGTGATGATACCATGCACTCTCAGTGCCTCCTTTGCTTTTATGCTCCCTGTGGCCACGCCTCCTAATGCCATTGTGTTCTCTTATGGCTACCTGAAAGTATCGGACATGGTGAGGGCACCACTTCTGAACTCGGCTACAATAAGCAATAGCTGTGTCTCACTGTGAAGGCTGCATCCTTCGAAGGCCGCAGACTTCGAAGGATGCCGCCTACATGGCCTTCGGAGGCTGCGAATGTAGCCGTCATTGGATACCCAACTGAGCTACCAGGTGTTCCCAATTACCACGTAGCAAACGGTGCGAGAGGAGAGCTGCCATCCTACATGACATTTGTGAAATGTCAAGTAACTATGGAGCCTGAATTGCTAAATTTCATTTTTATTGTATTTATGTTTCTGGATGAATTATACACTTTGATATCCCTTGACATTCATCCTTTTATTTTAAAGGTTTTATCATAATACCGAACTTATGACATCAACGTTAGTTTGGCTAGCAGAATACAGCTCCAGGAAGAAGCAAAGCGAGAGGCAGGACCAATGGGTTGACAAGTTTTCACCCTGTTGTTTTCACACAGTTGAAGCATGAAAAAAAAAACTTCCATTTATATGTGAATTCCTCGGCCACCACGCTATTAACACCAGCTATTTTCTTTGAATACAATTGCGTCGTCACCAGTGGGCTATGAATTCTGGGAAAGGGTAGGCTGCGAAGTGTCGTTTTTTGTATCCTTCATTTGCCCAAAAAAATGATGGGCGCATTTGGCATCGGATTTGAATGACATTCCAAACAGGGGCAGCCTTCATCGCGCCGCGATAATGAATGCGGTCTTTGAAGGGTGCAGAGTTTGATTTGAGACAGCCTTTATTTTACTGCTGTGACACAATCGGCCTTCAAATGCGCGAAATCAGCCTTCAAATATGGCCTTCAGAGGATGCAGCCTAAACATTGAGACACAGCTAATAAGCCACCCCACCCTGGCCCAAACCTAAATGCCCTCCCCCAACCAAACAGTTCCTGTCATTACCCTTGACCTCCATCCCCTAAACCTGCTTTAACTGTATGATGGCCCTTCTCTTCTCCAGGCTAGGACGGGTATAGTGATGAACATCATAGGGATACTGTGTGTCACTCTGGCCATCAACACCTGGGGTAAAGTCATGTTCAACCTGGACACCTTACCCTCCTGGGCCAACACCAACACAACTCTCACAACAGGAGGGTGAGCGGGTAAAAAGAAGACCAACCAAAACACCAACACTACCGATGATGTGAGGGAGGAGGAGGGAAGCGTTACCTAGAGCACTACAAGAATTGCTGAGGCAACAGAAGATGTGCAATGGCACACACACAAACACTCATACAGACACTGGCACACACACACACACACAAAAACAACCACACACAAACACAGAAATTGTTTCCAGCTGTGAAAGCAGTATACTTGTTTATTATGAGTGTATTCTATGCCTAATGTTCCAGTTTGTACAAATATTGACCTATGCAGGTAATGACACATCAGAGTCTTTGAAACCAAAGATGATTATTTGTTTGTTAAGTTGGGATGTAAGTACAAATGTAAATCTACTTTTGATTAAGAATTGCATATACTGTTAGATACGTTTAAATCAGACTTCAAAATTGCATTCATGTTTTAAATAAAAAATAATATGATATGATAGAATTTCAAAAATATGTGAATTATTTGCAAGTTGCTAAAAAAAAATCAGTATGAGTGTTGCCAATAATCATTTAAAAAGATTGCCTTGCATACTTGAGAATAACTTATCAGTTATTTTCTGTCACCCTTACAATTGAGCTTTTGCAGCAGCTTATCTTGATAAAACAGAGATTGTATAGTCAAGGCAACTGCACTGGTTTACATTGGAATACAAGGGTTGTGTAAATTGGCCAGATAGCTAATGTCATCACTTGCATAACAGTTTTTGCCTTGACGTTTTTCAGATTTGACCAAGTACCCCTCACTGCAGTGTGCAATTCGGGGTGTGCCTCAATGAGGTGGAGTCAAACGTCTATGCAGTGTGCTGTACATGGGTTCTTGTTTTGGGGCTGGGCTCAATGAGGACAGAGTCAAACGTTTGACTCCTCCCACGTTTGACCCCACCCACCATTTCTTTACAACCAGCACGTGCGTTGTAATGGTTAAGGTTAGGATTAGGAGATGGGAAAAAATATATTATATAGGGTGGTACCAGCACATGTGTTGTAATGGTTAAGTTCAGGATTAGGAGATGGTAAGGGCAAACTGCATAGACTTTTGACTCCACCACATTGAGGCATACCCCGAATTATTTGACCCTATCCAGTAGGTGGCGGAAATACACCTTCCGTGTAGTTTGTATCTGAAGCTCAGAGAAGAAGAAAACATCGTTCTCATTGGGTAGCCAGACTCTCAGTGTGTTTGGGCTGACTGTGGTGATTAGATTATAACAATGAATTGACCAAGCTGTAGCCAAGGTTAATTATTTTGATTTAAAATCGAATATATTTTAGTTGAAAGGCAACTATTGGATTTCGTAGAGGCCAACGGACTGGTTTTTGATCACTCCGGATGATGTCGGGCGTCATGGAATCAGGTTTGTAAACAAAACGTTAACTAGCTAATAGCTAGCTATGTAGCTACATGTGTTGTCTGCTGATCTACATCTACCAAAATAAACGAATGTACATTGAAGTAAGTTGTTAACTTCACTAACTTGAAAAAACGTTGCTTTGTAAAGCCGAAAAATACTTTTGCAAACGAATGCTATGTTAATTTACGTTTAGTTAACTACCTTATCCTGGGTAATTTGGGGATGCGTTCATACTGTTTTGACGGATTGCTCTAAACAACACAGATCCGTACAGTATACGTTGTTGTTTTTTAGCTACTTATCTACGTAGCTCGCCACTATTATAGCTGTTAATCTCTTCCTCCTGGATAACCTTTTATCCGTTCCCTCTGGAACGGGTAGAAATATGAGTAGTATGATAAATAAACAACTTTGACTTTGACTTAGACCCACATGCCAAACTGTCATCTATTAAAATGGGAAAGATCAGAGAACACCTCGATAAATTGGCAATGGCTATTAAAAAATACACGCCTGAAAATAACTATCTACTATTGACGCAGTGGTTAAAACTGAAGCTGTGGTAAAACTGTCTGGAATAGGACACTAGTCTACTTACTACAAGACACAGGCCGCTGTATAATCATTGGAATGGTCAAACTTTCACTTTTCATCTTTTGGCATGGTGTCCAAATTGCTTGTTAGCATATAGGTAATGTATAATTGTAGTCAGAGACTTAAAAAAACCAAAAATTAACCATAAACCTGTCAGATCATAATGTCTTGTAAACAGACAACCTAAACATAAATGGTACGACAGGTTTATCACGGAACAATGACTTAAAATTAAGAGTAGCATTGGTTCTGTTGACTTGGACAAATCAGATATTTTCCAGTTTAAGTTTCATTTATTTCCGGCATGTATGATTTCAATCTTGACTATTGACATTATTGAACCCAGAACTTAATCGAGTATCTGACAAAATCGGACCAATTTTGCAATGGTTCAGGTTTAGAAACAGAAGTGCCATTCACAAAGTCAGCTCAGCTGTATTGTAAACTAACCTGTTTCTGAATTTACAGAGGAGCAGGCCAGGAACCGCTTTCAATCAGAGTTGGAGTTTATACAGTGCTTGGCCAATCCGAATTATCTGAACTGTGAGTGTTATCAATTTATTCTCTTCAAGTGTCTGTCATTTAGTATAACCTGCAGAGATGACCTGTCTATTTTCTATTTTCCTGTCTCCCTGCAGTTTTGGCTCAAAGGGGGTACCTACGAGAGAAACCGTTTGTGAACTATTTGAAGTACTTACTGTACTGGAAAGAGCCAGAGTATGCTAAATTCCTCAAGTAAGACTCTGTGCCTGCTGTGTCATATTGACTTTTGTTCATAAGGTATCTTGAAATCATCTCTTAACCTATTGCAATATGTATAACAGTAGCTGTACAACTCTCCCCTGACATGCAGATACCCCCACTGCCTGCACATGCTTGAGCTGCTTCAGTACGAACACTTCAGGAAGGAACTGGTAAATGCACAGTGTGCCAAGTTCATTGATGAGCAGCAGCTACTGCACTGGCAGCATTACTCCCGCAAACGCACCCGTCTGCAGCAGGCACTGGCAGAGCAGCAACAGACGCAGCAACAACAGCCGCCACATGGCAACGCTACTGCCAAATGAAAGGGTGCATTCATATGAAGGACGGGGTCAATTCTGCTTCATTTCTAGTCGTTTGACTGAAATGGATTTGACATTTTTGTGTGTTACCATGAGAGTGCGTAGTGTGAGAATACACTCACCTTGGAATATTTCACGTTTTGTTTTGCATTGTGAAGTGTATTTTTATTGTGCTTTATTTCTAATGGGTCTACACACTATTCTATATTCTGAAAATACAATTACAACTCTTCTGCAATTTGTGGTAAGTTATATGGACTCGCTGTGTAAAATAATAAGGATTTACATTTATTTTTATATGAATACCATTTCTCTGTTCCCCCATCCATACAACATCTGTAAGGGCACTAATCAACTATTTATTTTGTATTTCAAATATGGTAGCGACTGAGTAGCCAACTAAAGGTTTTGATAAGTCTATTAAATCTGTCTATGGCTAAACTGAATAATGTCCTACTTACCATGCCATTAAACTATGCCATGATAGCCTCAAGAAATTTGGAAAGAATAATTGGAAAAAACCTTTTCTACAACTCAGCAGTGGCCATTTTTAGAGACCTGACAGATTTATTAGCTGGCAAATGTAGACTAATAAAACAAATAAAATGTTTGTTTTTCATTTCTATTATAAACATTGTTGACAGATTGGGAATCATTGTTCATCCTTTTGCACTCCATCCAGAGGGATCTGCCAATGATGTTGTAATGTCCATGAAGTTGACTTCATTAAAATGGTGGAAGCCCTCTATGGCCTATATTAAAAATAAACACCATCTCTATCAGTGAACACTTAAGGTGGGGGACTACAAATCATGCATAATATCAGAGCCTTCAGAAGTATTTACCTCCCTTGGACATTTCCACATTTTGTAGTGTGACATCCTGGAACAACATGGACTTACAATACGGTACAATAATATTTGTTATTATATAAGTTAAATAAAATGTGTTTCATATGTATTCACCTGCCTTGCTATACAACCCCTGAATAAGCTTTTGTGCAACAAAGTGCCCTTAAATCTCACATAATTAGGTGAGTGGATTTCAGCTGTGTGCAATAAAAGTGTCACATGATCTCAATGTAACTACACCTGTTTCTGGGAGACCCTAGATACTTACAGTGGGCTCCAAAATTACTGGCACCCCTGACTGTCAATGCACAAACAATAATGTAAAAAATATAAACAATACAGTTAGAGAGAAATACTCAAAATACAAACATGTGAGAAATGCTCTACTTCATTAACTTGTCGATGCAACCAACCAAAATCATTGATTTATTAAAACCAAATCAAAAAATCACAATCAATGGCACACTTAAAGATGATTGTAAGTAACATCTACCAAAATTAAATCAGGAACTAAATTTCACTTATTTAAGTTAATCAATCTTTCACATGCTCAGTGTTAACCTGCTCTCATTTGTGAAGTGCTCACTCTGGCAGTGCTCCTCCTGTTCCTCCTCACACAAAGGAGCAGATACCGGTCCTGCTGCTGGGTTGATGCCCTGTCCAGGTCTCCTTGTGTACCGGCCCATCTCCTGGTATCTCCTCCATGCTCCTGAGACTGTACTAGGAGACACAGCAAACCTTCTTGTGACAGCTTGTATGGATGTACCATCCTGGAGGAGCTGGACTACCTGTGCAACATGAATGGGCTGCAGGTACAGCCTCATGCTTCCAGTGGTGACAAGGACATTAGCAAAATGAAAACTGAAGAAGAATCAGTCAGGAAGTATAAAGAGATAGCAATTGTCTGTGGCCACCACTTTCAAAACCATTCTCTTTTTGGGGGATGTCTTGCTGTTGCCTCTCCAGTGCACCTGTTGTCACTTACATTTGCACCAAAACAGGTGACATTGATTAACGATCGCTTATCCTTCCTAGCTGGACAGATTTTGGCTAAAATATTTATTGGTCTACCTGACTTTAGGTTAATATCAAGTGAACCCAGAATCTTCCCCTTCTTGGTATTTTCAAGGCTTTGGATATCTTTTTATATTCTTTTCCAACTTTATACAGTTCCAGTACCTTTTATACGGGTCTTTTGACAGTTATTTTCTGCTTCCCATGACTCAGTATCTAGACTGCTCAGTGCATTTATGTGAGATCTAACAAACTCATTGACTATTACCAGACGCTAATTGCTATTTAAAATGCCACAGGTGTGGGAAATTAAACTTTAATTGCCATTTTAACCTGTGTGTGTCAGCTTGTGTTTCTGCAACAAGGCCATACATTCAAGGGTATATATAGTTTTGTTCAGGGCCATTTGGTTGATTTCTGTTATCAGTATGGTTTACGAAGGAGCCAAATAACTATGTGATAATTAATTACTTCATATGATCACTATCCTTAACAGTCAGATTTTTTAAAATTCAAAATCAATGCCAACATTTCACAATTTCTGCCAGGGTATGCAAACTTATGAGCACAATTGTATAGGGAGGGGAACGAGAGGTGCCAGAGCGGGTTGGTGGGTAGTGATCTGACAGACCGGGCACTGTGCATATTGAATGGCCTACCTCGGCCTCGAATCCCGGCCAGTGGAACCAGGCCTTTATCCTTTCCAATGTGTTCCGATAGGCCTGTTTTCCAGTCATTGGATGGTAGTTGCGGACCAGGAAGTAAGCTGTTGGCAACCGGTTCCCGGTGCATGGCTGGCCAGCCACTATGAGGACCTGTCCCTAGCAATAATTAAGGTGGTCATTCTCCAAATGTTCTTTCTGAAATGACCCACTCTGGGCTATCTGCTTGGGATGACTCACCTTCCCGGTATGTATCGGCACCCTCCTCACTGGCCAGGGCGGGGTCTGTGACAGCCGGGCAGTGCGTAACCCGCAGCTCAGGACCATGGCTGCAGTGGGGATAAGTGGTCCAGTCTCCATGCTCCAGATGGGCAATGGCATTTAGGCCTCTGTACCCCCTGTTCAGCCCGGTTGGGCTCCTCAACCAATGCTAAATTGACCTCAAGGGCTTGCAGCTCTCATGAATATGTAAGGGCTCCATGCCCCAGGGGCATTTTTTTTTCTCCTCTGGCACATTGTGCAGGAAGTGGTCCATGGCCTCCCTTCACTTGGGCTGGTCTTAGCAGATCAGGCTGGAGCCACTGGTCCACTAGACATCGCAATGGCGCGTTTGGACCCAGGATTCAGGATTTCCTCTTTTAGCTAGTGATGGGTCTCCTGTACGGGCATAGAGAAGTAGGCTTGCTGTCCCTCCCAGGTGAGAAATGAGCCGAAGATGAACGCCCAGTCCCCTGTATTCCAACCCTCCCTTTCAGCGACCAGTTTGAAGGCATGTAGATATCGCCATGGGGGGTGAGCTTGGTCAGTAGTAGGGAGGCCAGGTGTCAAAGGTCCCAGGATATCACAGGGTGTGGGAGCAGAGCCGGCGCCAGCCGAGTGGTAATAAGGGGGCATCTGAAATACCGAGAGGGGGCGATCATATTAACGCACATACTGCACCACGTTTTAAAACATATTCGGGCCATGGATTTACCAATAGGCTACAAATAAATAAAACAGCTCTGCGAATTATCAAGCGGATACAGTGTTGCCTTGTGGCTTGCACAGTCTTCACACGGATGAATCCATTTTCAATCCATTGCGGAGACTGAGCTACACTCTAAAAACAAAAGGTTCTAAATAGCACTAAAAGTGGTTCATGGCTTGTAATCATAGGGGAACCACTTATATATATATATATATAAGATATAATATAATATTTTTAACAACACATTACTTTGTCAGTGAACATTTTTTCTGCCGGAGACGCTAGATTGGAAGGTTGTAATTGACGACGATAACAAAACCCATGATCCCACGCAACCTCCCGACGTCATCCAAGTACATCTTTTGCTATTGTTTTGATTGAGAGCCCCCTGGTGGCCATAAATTACATATTGCACGTTTAAGTTTATCTCTTTCAAATTTTTCAAGGATAAAAATTCTCAGTTAATGTTTGTAATTTTCCAATAATTTTATAACAGATACCACCATTTTAAAAGCCGCACATATGCAGCCTTTTATTTTGAAGCCAACATTGAGATGTACTATCCAGGTGATAGACAGCGCAAGATGACAAAAGGGGAGAGAAAGTAACGGAAAAAATAACGGACGGCAACCAGCGCTAGATATTATTTATGAAACAGTTTAACGTTTTTGTATATTGCAATGTTTAACACCAGGCTGATAAGGGCACAAGCTCTTATGGTCGTTTTAATAGGATAAGTACATTTAAAAGGAAAAGTTAATAAATCCCTTATGAGAGCCAAGTCTTTTTGTATCAGCCGGGACCGTTACAATGCTTTTAAGATTAATTCTGATCTGCTTCATAAGACTTGTGATTAAATATGTGCGTTTGTAACCAGTGTTTTATGCATGTTATATTTTAAACGTCCCAAAGTTGGCTATGAACCATCCCAGACATTTTCGGGACGCCGTGTATTTCGAGCCCTGGTCACACGACTGAAATAAGAGGATGAAATGGGATAAGATCCAGATGGATTAAGCTGTGATAAAGCATTCTTGTTTATTTTTGTTAATATTCACTCTAGGAAGAAAATGCATTTGGCAAACGTGATTTTTAAATAGCATATTTTATCATAAAAATTCCTTTAACATTAATGGTGATCTGAGGGGGCGGGAGAGTCCCGGTGAGGGGGCGTGCCCTGAGTGGGAGGTTCTGGGGTTCTGTCTCATGTTCCATCAGCAAAGATAGTCTCTGTGTGAGCTGTTGGAGAATGTCCTCCATCCTCCGACTCTGTGCAATGTTTACCCATGTAAAACTGTACCCATGGAGTACAGCAATTGTACTCCATCCTGTGCCCACATCCTCCACCAATGTAGCGAGGTGAGGGAGTACATACGAGAGACACACAATGACAGGAGGAACCCGAAAGCTTTATTACACCAAACACAATGAAAACATTGAAAACTTAACATAGTTTGGGCATTAACTGCTATTCTTGTCATCATTCGGTTCCACCACAGTATTTAGTATTTCCTTGTTCATAGGTCTAACTTTGTTGTTTAAAAAATGTGTAATATTTTTTTTGATGTCTCTCAATAAAAAATGTTGTTGTATTTGGACTGTTGGGATGTTTGAGGACACATTTTATTTGCAGAAGAGTCAAAAGTGTGAAAGCCTCTGTTAGTAGTATTAGTTGTAATATTTACTCTATTAATATGCAATTGGTAATTCCTCACAGCCCTGCCACACAACGAACATTAACATCAGGCCTTGCCTCCTTTGAAATAAAATAAATCTGTGCCTGAATTTGGTAGTAGGGTTCTGAGCTCCGAACCACACGTCCCCAGTGGCATTTTTATATGTAAGGATTTGGTGGGGACAACAATCATTTCAAAAGACATTCTACATACCAGTAAAACTACAATACACTATTTACCACTTTCACAAACCTATATTAATGCAATATTTAAGCCGACACAACCAAGCTCATAAACAATGGACCTTCAGTCTCCCCCTACATACCTGTCTCCATAGCCTCAATGTCCTACTGTCCTATTATAAAAAATAACACACTCCCCTAAAAAAAATAAATGAAGGTTGCTGCACTGCCTATGTTTCTTTGTGTGAAATGGTGAAGCATCTAGGTACAAAAAAAAATTGGTACAAAAACCACCCCAAAATCACTTAAAGTTAATAAAGTTGACTTGATTGGTTGCTGGTGTAGCAGCTAAACAGTCAGGATGACACAATCCTGGTGGCAAAAAGTAAATCAGTAACAGTGAAATGCTTACAAGTCTTCTTCTAAAATTACATGTAGAAGAAGGGTAAGGTGGGGTAAATAGCCCCCCTAAGGAACAATGTTTAATTGCTGAATCAAAAAAGCCAAGTTTGGAAAACAAAATGTATGTGGATCATCGACATGTGTAAGAAAAAAAATTGCTAGAGTTGAGATTTATTGATTATTTTATGAAATGTAGATTTTTTGAAAATATGAAGTAATTATCCCACTAGAATGGCTGTATGTACTGTGGCAGACTCAGTCTTCCTCTTTCTTCCTCTTTCTTCCTCTTTCTTCCTCTTTCTTCCTCTTTCTTCCTCTTTCTTCCTCTTTCTCTTTCTTCATCTTCCTTCACCTAAGATTGCTAGTTAGCATATCTAGCTAGTAGGGGTGGCACGGTTCATAAAACCCATGGTTCGGTACGTATCAAGGTTTTAGGGTCACGGTTTTCGGTTTTCTACGGTTCTTGTTGTTATTTTTTCTTTTAATCTTAACACTCCAGAAACATACTCCAGCATATGATATATAGCTTAATTATCCACAATTTAGGATACAGTATTAAAAGATAGTTATACCATGTAATCATGCACAAACGGAATTTAAAATATTACAAAATAACAATTGAAATAACTTGCATTTATCCAACTTCAGTGTAGCTCTTACAAACATTCACCTGATGTGACCTTGCATCACTCCACACTCCACCGCTGAGGAGCGATCGGCTCCGCTTGCAGCCTCTCAAAATCTGACAGAAATCTTTTAAACTGACCTTTGTTGATCTGAAATGAAGACAGATTCAGCAACTGTATGTCCTACTTCTTGCTTAAAATGTTCAGAAACACGTTTCGGTGAAACATTTTTGTAAAATATGTGTTGCGTTTGTCACGCTCATCCCGCTTTTTGTTTCTGGTAAGTGTTTTAACATTGGTGTTGAAAGTGTTCACAAGGGCAGTAAGTGGTTTGAGCACATTAGCAGTGTACCGACGAACCCTGTGACACACCCACCAAACCGAGACACACAAACCGAAAGGTTCTGATGTTTTTTCATGAACCGTGCCACCCCTACTAGCTAGTACTATTCAGGCTTGTCACTGTCTTGATCACTCATATTACTGCAATACGTTACTGTGTCCGTATCACTGCCTGTGGGTATGGGAGTCGGTCTTGTTGTGAGTGAAATATTGAATGAAGACTTGTTTCAAACCAGTGTTGCTAAATGTGGCTAGCGTTGTAACATAAGATAAACTAAAACATGAAATAAAGTGAAATAAACATTTTAGAAGGTCAAATGGATACGTTTTGATAAGGTGGGGTAATAGTCATAATCAAAAAATGTAATGTAGTGCTTTTGGAGCATCTGGTTAGTGCTACCGCAACAACAGCTTTCCGGGTGGCATCCATGTAACATATTACTCTTGGTAGGATAATATATCTAATATTATATTGCTAGACCAGTGGATAATTTATAATAAGGCTTTCCTATTTGTGCATTAAAAACTAATATATAGATCTAACTTAATTTAAATATATCTACAATGTTTTCAAAATTTGAAATAAATTGATACATTTTCCTCAAAATCAGTTTATGGGAAATCTACAAAAGTTGTGATTAGGCAAAAGACAATTTTTGTTGTGCATGAACAGTGCCAGCCAGGGAAAGTGTTGGGGAATAAATTTGGGGAAATGTTGTGGCAATTATGTGAAATAAAGAGGGGGGGGCATTTACCCCCGGGGGCAAGTTACCCCATCTTACCCCACTACATTAAAGTTTGAGTACATCTTGGGAAATTCTTTAAAGTTTTTTTCTTGTTTATTCTTTGAAAAAAATACATAAGAGGAAAACTACAAATAACCATCAAAACAAAAATGAATAGGTGTAAAAACAAGTAGAAATAAATGTGTGTTAACAATTAAAAATTGTACCTGCAGCCCATTCATGTTGCACTGATAGTCCAGCTCCTCCAGGATGGTACATCCATACATGCCATCGCAAGAAGGTTTGCTGTCTCCCAGTACAGTATCAAGAGCATGGAGGAGATACCACGAGATGGGTCGTTACACAAGGAGACCTGGACGGGGCTGTAGAAGGGCATCAACCCAGCAGCAGAACCGATATCTGCTCCTTTGTGTGAGGAGGAAAAGGAGAAGCCCTGCCAGAGCCCAAAGAAATCCAAACTGTCAGAAACAGACTCCATGAGGATAGCATGATGGCCAAACATCCTCTAATGGGACCTGTGCTCACATCCCAGCATTGTACAGCTTGATTGGCATTTGCCAGGAGCACCAGAATTGACACTGATCTCTTCACAGATGAGGGCAGGTTCACACTGAGCACATGTTGCTAACATGAAAGAGTCTGGAGATGCTGTGGTGAATGCTATGCTGCCTGCAACATCATCCAGCATGACCGGTTTGGCAGTGGGTCAATGATGGTCTGGGGTGGCATATCCTTGGACGGTCACACAGACCTCCACGTGCTAGCCAACTTAACCTTGTATTCAACAGCAGTCAGCGTAATCCTCAGACCCATCATCAGATCTTACGCTCGTGCAGTGGACCCTGGGTTCCTCCTGCTGCAGGAAAATGCCTGGCCTCATGTGGCCAGAGTGAATAGGAAGTTCCTGGATGACAAAGGCACTGATGCCATTTACTGGCCTTCATCTTCCTCAGACCTGAATACAACTGAGAACCTCTGGGACGTTATGTGTCGTGCATCCGATGCCGTCAAGTAGCGTCACAGGACACCATCCGCGGTCTAATCAGGAGCATGCCCGGACGTTGTCACGACTGTATGTAGGCACATGGGGGCCATATAGCTACACACTACTGAATCACATTATCACTTGTTGTGATGAAATTCACACAAGTTGGAACAGCCTGCAATTTCAATTGTTTACTTTTCTGTGTGAGTTTGAATCCAGCCCTGAATCAGTTGGTAATTTTGGTTTCAATTTTCCATTGTTATATCAATTTGTAACACAATATAGGCTACAAAGTTTTAGATGTTTAATATGTTTTGTTCATCAAGAACCGATGTGTGATTTGAGTGCTCCCTTAATTTCTTTGAGCATTGCACATAAAAGTAATAGCCAAAAAACCTATTTTGTGTAAAAGACTGCTTTTCCACTCCCTGGCACATACAAGTTTGAGAAACTCTGTCTTGTACTGAAATTGTCATAACTACAACCAAGTGAAACAGGTAAATTGGTATACCGTAGGTTCTTAACAACTTTAACAACTCTTTACTCTGCACATGCGCATAGGATGTCCTCGAGAGGACGTCGTTTTGCGCACGAGCTTTGCTAGGCGAATCGCTCTACTGAAAAGGACTGCTTATTGCCCCACTGAGAGCGTTGTGAGAGTAAGAACTTAACTTGTGTTATTGCTTTTTGACATTCTATGCAAATACTTTAAAGATATTTGAAAACTTCGCAGCTAGTGCACTACTGCGGTTGATGACTCCATACGTGGAGTATATGTACTTACGTTAGCACTCTCAGTCATCTCGCTTCCACAATCCAACCCACCATTTATTGTGTTTAGTTGTATCTGTTTAGCGTTAAGGTGACATGCAACTCCTGTATAGGTGGACGTTTTCTGCTGTCTGATATTCACTATTTTTTTAAAGACAATTCTTCAACTTTTGTTCTAATATTAAATATTAAATTTGTGTGATTGGTCTGTCTGGCTGTGTCTTGTGTTCTCTCTTTCTGACAGGTCTGTGAGAATGCAGAACCTGAGAGTGGCTGTAATAGGGGCAGGTGCTGCTGGTTTGTGTGCTGCACGTCACATCCTGGCCCGCCCAGACACTTTTGCCCCACCTGTCGTCTACGAGCTCACAGAGCACGTGGGTGGGACCTGGTTTTATGAGGAACGCACTGGTAGCTATGACAACGGGCTGCCAATTCACAGCAGCATGTACAGGAACCTCAGGTACAGCAAACCCCCCAACCATATGACATTATGGTATTATTTTGTGTGTCATGCTTTACTGTTTTTCACGCAGGACCAACCTGCCCAAAGAGGTCATGATGTTCCCTGACTTCCCTTTTGACTCCCAGCTGCCATCCTTCCTGCCACATCACGAAGTGCAGAGATATCTTGAGAGATACTGCCAGAGTCATCGCATCACACCACACATTAGGGTACCGATTTTATCTCTCCGCTTAGACCAAATGCATTAAATACATTTTTTCAACATGTGGAACAGTGAGCTCATGGGAGGCTTCTCTCTCCTGTGTTAGTTCAGCACAGTGGTGAAGGAGGTGAGTCCTGTCACTGAGGAGGGAGGAGTAATGACATGGGAGGTGACATCAAGGGACAAGTCAGGATCACAGAACACTGAAGCTTTTCATTCTGTTTTTGTCTGCAGTGGGTATGGATGTGCATCTTTCACTTTATCAAACCATTCCCCTCAATTTACCTTAAAGGAATTTGAATAAAGGTTGTTTTAAATAATAAAAGTACAAACCCGATTCCAAAAGAGTTGGGACACTGTACAAATTGTGATTATAAACAGAATGCAATGATGTGGAAGTTTCAAATTTCAATATTTTATTCAGAATACAACATAGATGACATATCAAGTGTTGAAACTGAGAAAATGTATCATTTTAAGGGAAAAATAAGTTGACTTCAAATATCATGGCATCAACCCATCTCAAAAAAGTTGGGACGAGGCCATGTTTACCACTGTGTGGCATCCCACAGCATGCCATTAGGGGAATAGGTGATCCTCTGCCCATCTTGACTTCTGAGAGACACTGCCATTCTTTTTATACCCAATCATGTTGCCAATTGACCTAATGAGTTGCAAATTGGTCCTCCAGCTGTTCCTTATGTGTACTTTTAACTTTTCCTGCCTCTTATTGCTACCTGTCCCAAATTCTTTGGAATGTGTAGCGCTCATGAACTCCAAAATGAGCCAATATATTACGCATGACGTTTCAAAATGTCTCACTTTTAACATTGATATGTTATCTATATTCTATTGTGAATGACATATGAGTTTATGAGATTTGTACATTATTCCATTCCTTTTTTACTCACAATTTGTACAGTTTCCTAACTTTTTTGGAATCAGGTTTGTAGAAAAATGTTTAGAGTATTGTCTCAGATTTGTCATTCAACCAAGGCAATAATCATAATATATATTTTAGGGGATATATATATATATATATATATATATATATATATATATATATATATATATATATATATATATATATATATATATATATATATATATATATATATATATATATATATATATATATATAACAACTGAGAAGGGTCTGGTGTCAACCAGGCTATTATAGATGGGCAAGACAGTTAGGAATTTCAAAATCAAGATATAATCATCACGTTGCTGTTTTTTACTTTAACCTGTAACTTTGTTGAAAACTACAATATACAGAACTGTGTTTTAAGACCAGAAAATGTCAGGAACTAGCATATTGTATTCTGTGGTTGAAATCATACATTTTAAATACCGGTAATACAAAATCTAGACAATATTAGAATCGCAAAATCGACATTTCATAACTTAAAGCAAAGAATGCTTTTTATGAACAAAATTATGTTTATTTTTGCAAATTGGTTATATTATTGCTGTATTTTTCATGTGTTCAGTAAAAACATACAGAAAATCTACATAAAATGTGTCACGTAATGGAATGTTACATAGTGCATATTTGATAAAATCCTAGCTCTCTTTGGAGAAAAAAAATAAACTAAATACAGTTGTGATCAAATGTTTGCATACTCCTGGAGAATTGGTAATAATGTACAATTTTTTAAGAAAATTAGTGAACAGGCAAAAACATTAATGGGATTGGGATTCATGTTCAACTGTATGCCATAACAGAATGGCACAATCATAAAACAAAACAACGAAGTAAATAATATTATGACCCCTATTCAGAGGTCTGCATACCCTCAGTTCTCAATACGGTGTATTTGCCTACTTTAGCATCAATGACAGCGTGCAGTCATTTGTGATGGTTGTCAATGGGGAACTCGAAAATGTTCAGGTGGCAGGATGTTTTTGGACTTGGTGGACCCATGTCTGCCCTCCAAACCCCCTGTTCCACTTGCAACCCCCCTCAAAAACACACAAAGGTGACGTCACCTAATCACCGGTCACACTTGAATCACCTAAAGGAGAAGAGGGGGTAACTGGGCGCGAAAGGCTCATAATTCTTATTATATTTTATCTTTATTTAAAGAGTTAGGCCATTTTATGTAAAAAAGTATACTAATTGAGAACAGATTTGCAATGACGACCTGGCTAAGCTAAAACAACAGTGCAAAGACCACATAAGGTTTCACATTTAAAAACAATTACCTTTCCTCCACACTTACTTGCCCTGGAGTCGTTTGAAATTTGAGGTGCAGATTACCCCTGCAAACACTCAAACCAGACAGCAGTACTGCCAGGGCTAAAAACAGTGGAATTTGTCTGATATTACCATAGCCATTGTCCTCCAGCTCTGCATAGATTCAGATGTGGGGAAAATGGTAGAATACGTACAGTCATGGACTCCAAAGTTATGAACTTGACATTTAATCCTTGATCATTGTCTGCTTTTTCCCCTGTAGACACTACTCTGACCCCTACATTCCCTGCATTACTGGGATAGAGCGATTTAAAGGTACACACCAATCATCCACCTTTTTTGATACTGTACCTTTCCTTTCTTACCTATCTCAAGCCCAGGTTTCTGATTACGCAACGTTGTTGGGAAAATGTGTGGTACAGGTTATGTGAAATCACAGGACCTTCCAAGTACAGTTTTACTTGTCTGTTGTTTTTGTTAGTTTCAATATTTGATGTGAGACATTCGCTTTTGTTTTTCCTGATCAGTCTTACTGTTCTTACTGTTCCTAAAAATTATGGAATAAATAAAATATCATGGATACAGTCACTTCATCCTTGCTGGCACTGGCAACAATGCTGGCTAACTTTACTGTGCTCTCGGTTCGACTTCACACGATGGTCCCACAAGAGCTGGCCAACATGTAGAGCTGATACCACCATTATACAGTCGACCATGTTACGGAATCAAGAAGGAACACGTCCAGAGTCAGAAACCCAGGCACAGCGACCCTAGCTCCAGCAGAACAAAGATATGTCTCACAGATTATGTAGAATGGGGGCTAAAATGGAAAATATGTTAACTCTAAATGGATTGCACTAATGCACGTTTGGCGATACATTATGATGACATTTGTGGTAAGATTTCTCTTCATTCTCTTTCTTTGTAAACCTGTGTATCATCCCATCCTTCTGACTTTCTCTCCAGGCAAAGTGATCCACAGCCACTCGTACCGCCACCCAGAGCCTTTCTCAGGTCAGTCCGTGGTGGTGCTTGGTGCTGGGCCGTCAGGATTAGACATTTCACTAGAACTAGGCCGCTGCAATGCCCACGTTACTCTGAGCCATGGTAAGCCCACCCTGCCCTTCCCTCTGCCATATGGAATATGTCAGGCCTCCCCTGTGGTGGAGGTACAGGAGGATGGGTCTCTTTTGTTCCAGGATGGGTCCATTATGCAGGCCCAGGTCTTGCTGCTCTGTACTGGCTATAAATTCAGCTACCCTTTCCTGAAGCCAGCCCAGCTGGGCCTGGAGGTCCAGGACCACCTGGTAACCCCACTCTACAGGTTCCTGGTGCCCCCAGGATTCCCCTCACTCTTCATCATAGGCATCTGCAAAGTCATCTGCCCCTTCCCACACTTCGACTGCCAGGTGAGGAAGGTTGTTTTTTGTTTATCCTTTTCTTCTGCAACAACTTTCTGGTAACCCCACTGTTTACCTTACCATTCACATTATCTCTGTTAATGTACAGATTAGAGCTGAACGATTAATTGCATTTGCGATAATAGTGCGATGTGGTAAAACGCGGTTTTCTAATCGCAACGGCTGCGATTATACATGCCCTTGACATGCGCGAGTAAATCACGCAGTATGATCAAACAATATTTTATAATCACACAGGTTGCACCGGGCTGGCTGCACTCTGGTCACGTCACAAGAGTTAACTTTGCAACTGTACATTGACAATGGCCACAGGCTCGACAGAACCAGAAACTGAAGGAATGTTAGTGTCAAAGAGGAACAGAACATCAGTCGTGTGCAGTGGCAGGCCGTGCATTTTACACCTAGGCCTTCAATATCTTCCTGAAATTAAAACGCATTATAATAACCTCACAATGACATTCTAGGGCTGTTGTATATATTATACACAATATAAATAGGCTACATCGTATTGCCTTTAAGTTATATTTCTTAACGTTAATATGTCAGAACTCAGAAATACCACTATTTTGTTCACCCAGAAGTTTTGCAAACTACCAAAATGTGTCTTTCCGGGGCGTTCCTCGTGCCGTTTTCTACAGATACAGTATGCACCGAATAGCCTAATAGCTTGCATCCTTCGTTCGTTCCTGTACTTAAATGTGTGCATTTCCTTGAGGATTCTAATATTTTTACCTATAATTAAAAAAAAAAAATGTATAGACTACATGAAAATAGCAATGAGAAAAACCGATATCGCATTTCGCTATTTGAACTCAACTGGACAACTGCTGAGGAAAATAGTTTTTTCAATAGCTAACGCGTGGCTCCGTCTTTGGAATGATTGTGCATTTTAGGCGCATTTAAATCGCTTTTCTTTCTTTTTTAAATAGCAATAAAGACCGTTTTACAGCTTTATAAGCATGGTCTCTGAATGACAAAATAGACTGTCGTTATCATCAATATGAAATATATGCATAGGGCTGAACATTTCCATCTTATTTATTTTTTATATCCCTATTATTTTTTATTTATTTGTTACGTTGTGTTATCTTTGATTTACCTAAATATTTTCGAAGAGGTACAGCAGGTATTTGCTCTCCTTTTTTTCTGCACTTTGTGTGTAATATTACTGACTTGAGAGATCAGGAAGATGTGTGTATATTTTTGATTTATTATTATTTATTTATTTAAAGACTGTCTAGCAGTTCACAGATGGCGTTTAAAAAGTGCAATCCACATGTTATATATGATGTTTCTTAAAGTGAACTGAGTGTGTTAAAGCCACAGACATTTTCTATATTTTTTATATTTATGTTCTGATGTTTACAAGATTGGTTTGGAAGTTCAAATATACTATTGTGATTGAAGTAGTTAAATAAAAATGTTATTCATCAATTCATGCATCACCTCATGTCATTATAACAGTCATTATAAAGAACCGTTTCATACAGAAGACAGTTCTTAAAAAATAATCGCATATCGAATCGCAATCGCAATATTGGTTAAAAAAATCGCAATTCGATTATTTTACAAAATCGTTCAGCCCTAGTACAGATGGGGAAGTGGTAAATTGCTCACACTCATACGCCTCACCAATCAGTACATTTAGCAGGGATGTGATTTTTCCGGATTAATCCGGAATTCCGGATTTTCTGACCTGAAAAATATGACATAGGTGAATCATGCAGATCTGTAATAAAAAGTGGGGCAGGGAGGGGGGGGGTCAAGAGCTGCCGGAGTGAAAAGGAGGGAATATGAGGCTGCAGGGCTCGACATTAAGGCTTGTCCGCTTGTCTAGGAGCTCGTAGAATCACATCTTTTATTCAACTGCGCGACAACAATGACCGAAATAGGATGAGCGCGTGTCCGAAAGATAATTCAGAAGGATTGCGCAAGAGAATATTTCTTTAAAGCGATACTTTTAATAGCATGTTCCAAAAGTTAATTTACATGCATGAATGTTGATACGAGTCAGGTTTGGAAATTAGCACACGCGAAAAAAAAGAGTTATTTCCCCAGTATTATAATCCAGAGTAGGCTATAAGTCAATGTAGAAAATATAAAGGGCAAATAATGTATTACAGATGTGAAGGATTTAATGCGAATATGATGCAATTAGGCTATATAATGTTATTTTTTGTGATCGAAAAAAGTAAAACAAGTAACCATTTCACGCGTAGTATGTTAATGTTAAGAGCTCGTTAGTGAAAACACGGTGGTGTTCGTTGAGTCTGACTTCTGATAGGCGGCATTCTCGTTTGACCAGAGAATCTTAAACACGCACGCACACACAAATGTAACAATGTCGAAGTTCTCAATTGCAAACTTAGTTGATTAACAACTGATTCTAAGTCAAGAAGCCGATCTTACTTTGCCATAATATGTTTTCTTATTATTTATCATGTTGGTATCATTGCTGAAGAAGCATCTGCTTGCAATTTTGATGGGAGCTAATTAAAACAATGTTTGGATTATTTTCCCAGATGTTTTACAAACAGATTATTATAAAACGGTTACACCTCTAAAGTGTGAAATTACCTACTATTGGACATCTAAAAGTAGCCAGATAAAAATAGTAGTAGGACATCAATACACTGATTAGCACAATTTGTCAATCTTCTAAAAATCATTCGTCTCACAGACTTGTCTTCACAACATGTATTTTTTGTAATTTGCCTAATAAGACGTATTAATGATGAATTTAATGTATTGAAGAGGCAAATGAGTTTTCATTTTTGAATTCGTAGAATTGGCTGGTAAAATTAGGGCATCCACCAGCCAGTGGCTAAATTAATTTCCCAGCCTGGTTACGATTTAAACTGCAACTGCTTGAGATGGCAACCTTAAAGCGGTAGCTAAAACTTTTATTTCACATATTATGTCTCGGTCACAGAAGTAAAAACAGATGTAGCAGTAAACCATGTTATTTCTAACTGGGAATATCACTTATACTTGAGAACATGTTGCCTAAATAATCTGAGTGACTGTAGTAGTACTTGTTGCCAGTGACCAAAATTTTTGTTTGAGGCGCTGTTGTAAATGTGAGGGCACTTCACGTTGAATTGAATTGCTGCTTTTAAGAGCAAAGGAGTTTGGTATTTTTCTAGATGGCACTTAATGCCCTGGCCAATGACCTTGGTGCCATTGCAAAAATCCCTCTCTGAAAGGGAAAAGTTAAAATATACTTTGATACTTTGACAGATCGCTGTAGAGGCTCGGTTAAAGCTGCTCGTGAGATGATCATCTCTTCCTTATAGTTATAAATAGCATCTAATACACATGAATGAACATAAGAATGAATGTTGTTTTAACCACGGACGGAAAGGCGTCCCACTGTTACACATCCACCAAATAAGTTATGTTGTAAAAATATATATTTTATTTTTTAAATTCAAATAAGTTGTTCTCATGTATCATAAAAAGTTGGATGTTGCACATCTAGCTTTAATAAATAAAAATGTTTTTTTTGTTCAAATAAATTGTTACGGGTCCTGCTTCTATGGGGGGGAGGCTGAATGCTCTCAGTATATTTTCCTGCTTTTTTGTCTTTAGCCAATCACATGCCTGATTTAGTTACCATTACATGGTCTATTACCGCCACAGAGTGGCGCTAGAGTCAGTGGCGCAAGATACCATTGAAAATGCTCTACTCTGAAAACAAAGTGAGTTCTATGTAGGCTAGAGTACAGTGCAATACTCATTTGCAACGTTTACATATTACTTTATTCATGCAGATATCACATTTTGAAGAGAAGCTCACCAAAAATGTATTTGAAAGATATTACCTGCATTCTAATTCAATAAACGTGTGTGTCCGTGTGTCTGTGTGTGTCCGTGTTCCAGGACTGTTGTACATTGTTGTTACGTTAGGTATGTGTTGCTATGAATGATCTTCTGTTATTTTGGGCATATTGTTTATAGTTTAAAACCACCTAAAAATCCTGACTGCTCAAAACGTACTTTTGGAAATCGCTATATGACGTCTGTAAGCTGATCAATGCTTAAAAAACAGTATTTGAGTTCTAGTTTCCTGCACCTCACAGTACTGCAAAAGAGTTGCAATGATGGATATTGAGGGTTCGTACCCCGTGTAGGTATATATTCTTAAAATCGTCACTAATCACTTCTTAAGAAACTGTTACTTTTAATTTAAGTAATACTGGTATGTTTGTCTTTTAAAATGGTAAATGGACTGCATTTATATAGCTCCCTCGTAGGGATATTATTTTTGTAAGGCCTATTAATTGTACTAGTAATTGTGCTTTTCCTCGTTATCTTAAACTCTGCTCCTTTTGTCTCAGACCCAGTTTGCCTTGGCCGTGCTGGAGGGCTCTGTCTCTCTGCCATCGAGGGCTGCTATGGAAGAGGAGGCTCAGAAGGAGGTGGAGGAGAAGCTGGAGAGGGGAGTGCAACTCAGACATGTGCTGAAATTGGACAAGGACCAGTGGGGCTATACCCAGAACTTAGCTAAGACTGGGGGGTTCCTCCCTCCGCCCCCAGTCATACAGAGCCTGTATGAAGAAGTATGGAGGCAGAGACAGGTTCATCCACAGAACTACAGGCAGCTGAACTATCGACTTGTCAGTGACACACACTGGGAGCAACTGGATCTGCAGGCTGGTGAATAAGAAAAGGGAAGCAATATTTAGGATGGAAGGAAATGACTGAGTAACCTTGACTAAATAAACTAAATTATGTATTCTTCTGAACAATTACTTTGACACAATGTATAGAATCATACTTAAACTGTTTTTATCCACAATCTATAGTTGTCATTTTAGTATAAAAGGCACATCACCTTTGTTTCCTTCACTTATTTTAAATAGAATACAGAATCATTTCAAATTTGTGAAGAATAAACTTGAGAATACTTTATATCAATACACTTTTTAACTGTGAAGAATGTGAATGTATTTCCAATGGTTAAACCAGAGGTCCAAGGAAATAAAAAATGTGCCAAGGACAAATGCAGTAAACCTTTCTGTCTACAGTTTATTCCAGTTACCTATTTTAGGCTACATTAAATTTCACTTTGAATAAGGATAATATTATATCAATCATTACTATCTGCTCAGCTGTCTGTCATTGAAAGGAATGTTCATCACTTTCTGTTTTCCGAAGGGTTTTCCCATCTAGTTTGATTCGTCATCTCCCAAAATGTTGAAATTGGACACCCTGAGCCTAGATTCTTAACCCTTTGTTATTAAAGACATTCTTTAAATTACTTCTATTTCGAAATGTAATGTAGTATTAAAGTCAGAACAAATACGTTATTTTTAAGTAATCTTAAAATTACACGTTTATGAAGACAATACAATACTCCGAAGCATCGTTTTCTAAACTGGATAGAGGTTTTACGCCTCAAGTGGTGGAAGTACCTTCGATGAAGTAAAATCGCACGTATCGCTTCGCCGCTGCAGAATGTAGAAGTTAAAAAGCATTGGGAACGGCTCTGAGGAGGAGGGGGTGGGGGGAGGAGTACCGGAGAAAGGCATGCAGGGTGTTTCCTTAAAGTAAAGGAAGAGTTTATCAGATGTTTATCGCATATTTTGGGCTACGAAACACCGATGAGAACTGGGAAATCGTAAATTAACTCTTTATATAAAAATAAGAGTCCGCGATGTTGGAATTAATGTACCGCCTGGAATAAGATAGGTAAGTCAAAAGGATATCCGCTTGCCACCCGTCCCTCTAAAAATGTTGTAAACAAATCTTTTTTTATTCAACATCTCGAACATCACATTCATCAAGCGATCAAAACTATTCATTTTCAAGTCACAGCAAATTTGATTGCTACTTAAACAATTTGTGAGTAGGAATTTTCATTAAGTCTTGTTTCTATACTAAATGGTGTAGCTGATGGTAACAATTAACTATAATGATGAATTGACAGTTTAGGTTAAACGTTTCCCAACTTCTATTTTAGCTGTTATTTTCCTCCTGGAATGTTGTTGACAAACTACCTAGTCTTAAACAAAAAAGTGTGCAAAACAATGTTTGCAATTTCTATTTGCTAAACTATTGTTACTTTTGTTTGAATATTCAGAGGCAGCCCACCACTTAACACCAAATGTTAAATTAACCAAATCCTCTACCATGGCTTCCCAATCTCAGTGAACAACCCACAACAACAGGGTGAGGAATGGATGGCGAGAGAGAGACAGTGGAGGAATATGATGATGATGATGATGATCCAGAGCCATCTAGTGAGGAAGGGGCTGGGTGCAGTCATCCGCATGGAGGTTTTCCAGGGGATGATGAGGACCTACCCATCATGCACTGGGAAGACCTTAGCCTGAGGATTGCTGAGCTGGAGAAACAGGAAGAGGAGAGGAGAGAGAGGGCAAAGGTCAGCATTATGTGAGGGAGAAGTTACTGCCCAAAGCAACAGTTCAACATACCTGCAGAAAAACCAGGACATTAATAAAGAGCAGAAACACTGACCTTAGGTCAGAATACTTCATCATAGTTATTTCTTTGCCACATGCCTGTCTTTGGATGTTATGAGGATTAAAGCTAGAGCATAAGCACAATTCTAATGTCTTTTAGGAAAATTATACAAACGACATCTATACCTCCTCACACCCCTTAAACTCATTCCCTCACCACATTTTCACCTCTTCCTGTGTCATCCATTCATTTTATTGGAGGAAGGATCAGTCGTGAATCAACAAACTCTGTTTGCATACTTTAACTTTTTAATAATTTAATTTTAACACACAATTTTACAAATAATTTTTTTAACTGCTCACACATTCTGTCATCTTTTGACCTATGACCCTCTTCTTCATATTTATTCTTTCAGAGTACGAGTGGGTCGGAACAGGGGAGTGTGTCAGGTGGCTGGGCGGAGGAGAGGCAGGGTGGGCTGTGGAGAACAGATGAATGGGATGACCAAGAGGACTATGGAAGATGTCGAGTCACGGCCGTCTCATCTAGGTAACCACAGATCTCATTCTGAACTACATTTTGTATTCTCTGAAACCATCTATTTTCTGTTTTTTCTTTTACGTGTTTATTTTTATTTTCTTAATTTACAGATTTAACAACCACAAAAATCTACAGTTGTGCTACATCAACAACAGTGAGAGTGATGATGATGATGAGGAGGAGGAAAAGGTGAAGGATGCAGGCCAAGAGGTGAGTAGGGTTGCTTTCCAACCTAGAACTGAAACAGTAACCTGCCAATAATGTGAGACTCTAGAATCACATGTGAAGAATACAGTTCCACAAGCTGCGGTTGGTGGATCTTAAAGCTACATTGTGTAAGAATTACTCCCATCTAGCAGTGAAATTGTATATGACAACCAAATTAATATTACTTTCTAGCCCCCCCCCATTCCGGGGGGCATTTTAACTCTTACAGTGGCTGTATTATTCCAAAATTAACATGGATTTCAGTACATTGTGAACAAAGTAAAAGCAATGAAAAAGAACTACAATTTACAGTGCCCTTTGATATAGCCTACAAATGGAGCCAGTAACTATTAATCGCCTGTGATCCATCGCAGCACACCGATTTATGTTACAAAGTAGACAATCCTGTTTCATTATTGACGTGAGGAAAAGTATCCTAGATGTCATTCTAGCATTATGCACAACCATGCTATAGTTAACCAAGCAAATATAAAACTTTGAATTTACCCACACAGGCTGAATTACCTGTCGAGAAGAAAGCAGGCAAATTCGGCGTCCCTTTTAAAATCCTTGCTCCTCATGAGCTCTTTCCATCTTGGAAAATCCACTCCAATGTTAACTTTGGTCTTGTGGCTTTGCCTTGTCGCGTTGTCAATTCAATTCTCTTTTTCGCTTCCTTGGCAATTCCGTTACATGTCCTCGAAAATAGGCGTGATCCTCCATCTTCAACAGGCTTTCAAATCTGCCGGCAGTCGCGAGTAATCTCACCCTGGCATTAATCACAGTGCCATTGAGTGTAAAAGCGTGAAAGACGAAGCTTGAAATTCCAGGTATGTCCTTCTTTGGCTAATGTATTTTAAAGATGGGGGCGCAACATGGCTTCCGCAATTCGAGCAACTCGCTCGTATGTATTCTGAATGGTAGATTCTAGGCTTACGAGAACACTTAGATTAGTTGGTGGAAGTAATTACACATGAATGACACATATTTTTGAAAGAAGAAAAGTTTTTTTTGCTAAGAATCAACAAAAAAATTAGTGAATGGATCTTAATTGGGGATGCCGGGCTTGCATTACCGTCCGGACTGGGGGAACGGTATCACACAATGGGTTTGATGCACTACACATCGTTCCATTCACTTCACTCTGGTCCCGATTGTTATGCAAATTCAGCGTCCCCAATTAAGATTAATTCACTCCGGTCCCAAACGTAATGCGAGCCCGTGTCCCCAATTAAGATCCACCGACCGTGGCTGAGTTCCACAGCAGTGTATCCATATGCAACCATATACATTACATCTTGTGTTTCCTTTTAGGGTTCTGTCAGGGCAGGTCACCATGTTTACCGTCCTTCTGGACTGAAGCTGGAGGTTCGGGCTGCATTGAGTGCGCTCAAAAACCAATTGCTCACAGAACAAAATGAAAAAGAGGTGAGAAAGATTTAACAACTGGGAATGACTGTTAACTGTGGAGAGAAATAAATATGAGTTGAAGAAGATAAAGAGGGTGGTGAAAATTGATATGGGTTCCGGTGTGTTTCTGTGTCTCTCTCAGCACCTTACATGCAGCAGTGTGGTCACTAAGAGGAAGCATTTGGAACGATATGAGTTGCAGGTCTGCTCAATACAGCAGCTCAACTCCCTCAGGATCTCACTCAACCATGACATACATGGTCAGTAATCAGTCATTACATTGTAGTTTTGGTCATTATGGTTGGTTAGTGCATTGTAATTATGCAATATGCACTCATCCAAACGGATGCTCAACACAGGGGTCCCACATGGCTGTGTACTCAGCCCCCTCCTGTACTCCCTGTACACCCACGACTGCTTAGCCACCCACAGCTCCAACAGGATCATGCAGTTTGCTGATGACACTACAGTTGTAGACCGCTCTCACTATTTACAGGGGAACCATTGAAAGCACGCTGACAAGATGCATCACTGCCTGTTATGGGAACTTCAAGATGGTTTAACATATGGCTCTGCAGAGGGTCAGATGCTCAGCTGAACATATCATCGGATCCCCTCTACCCTCCCTGGAAAAATAGTAGGATAGCAAAACCTGCAATTTAGCTAGCTTGTATCTGGGTGCGGCCAGTTCAGGTGTGTAGCTGAACCATTTTGCTGGGATAATTTCACTTGGATTATTCTACTAATTGCTGGCTTCATGACTTTACTGTACTGGAAACGTATCTCTTTTGGATGTTTCTGCTCCTCCTTTTGGATTACCACACTGGAATTCACTTGCTAATTGTCATGCAACACGTGACTACCTCTAGTAACTACCTCTAGTGCACTACCTGCTAACTTGCTAGCTCTAAAGTCTCCCCAGAACAGTTTCCCTTGCTTGCATTCTGGTATCCTGGTCTCCACTCGTTTGCCATGGCTTGGGCCCCAGCCAGCTATTCACACCGAATAAGTCTTGGCTCTCTCCTTGTGTATGGTCTGCTGGTGTGGGTTGTGCAACTACGGTGTTTTTAACCGCTAGGCTCTGGTGTTTGCTAGTTTGGTCCGTCCTGGGCGGTACACTGCTTGTTTTTCCGCGTGAACCTACTCTGTCGCTTTAATTGAGTCTACAACTCGCTGTCATGTACCAGCCAATTGATGCTCCTCTGCTGAATTACTGTGGCTCACACTAAATGTGTTTCCCCTACCTTTATATTAATCCTGTTCTGATCTATTATCCATAAATTACAGTTATTGTTCTCTTGCATTTAATGTAGACATTGGGGTTCACGTCGCAAATGGTCTGTCAATTCTAATGCTGGTAGCAACATAATCTCTCTGGTCTCACTCTCACCCTCCTAGATACACACCATATTAAACTGTTAACCTTGCTGTCTTCGCCCCTTCACTCTGCAACTGTCTGTACCCTCACCCCACCCTGTCGAACTACCACCTTGCTATCCTAACACCCAATCTCTAAGAAATAAAGCTCTGTTGCTCAATGAACTAATATTGGACAAAAAATTTGACTTTCTCTTTCTAACTGAAACGTGGAATGACTTTCACTCAATGTAGCTACTCCCCCTCGTTATAGCTACCTGTGCCACCCCTGCCTAATTACTCATGGTGGTGGCCTTGCTGTATTGTACAAATTCACTGAACTATCACTCCCCTCATCCTCCTCATTTGAATACATTGCTTATAAATCTTCATGCTCCCTGACCACTTTTGTTGTATATCGTCACCCCAAAACTAATGAATAATGTCTCTCTGAACTTGCTGAACTACTCACCATTGCTGTATCACCCTCTCCGTGCCTACTCCTGCTCAGTGATATGAATATTCATGTTGACTCCCCAAACTCCAAAATACCTAATTTCTTTGAGACTGTATTAAAATCATCAAGCATGTCCATTTCCCCACCCACATCAAGGGTCACACACTTGACCTAGTTTGCTCTGTTGGCCTCAACATTTCCAACATTTCCCCCTCTGAGTTCCGGCTGTCTGACCACAAGATTCAACATTTTTCTTTTTTATTATACTTACCCCTCACCACTGACAAGCGTCTTTTCTCATTCCATAATATCAAAGCTGTCGATCCCCTCCAGCTTTCTGATGGCATTTGCACGTCCCTTGAACATGCCCCCAACAACCCTGAAGATCAAGCTTAGCATGTTTAATTCACATCCTCATTACCCTGGTTTGGACCTTAGCTCCGTTCTCTGAAGTTGGTTGGCCACCACGTCAAATGCATGGATAGATCATTGGGCTCACCATCCACACTGAAGCCTACAAACATCACATCTTCACCTACAGAGTTGCCCTCAGTGCTGCCAGGTCCTGCTTCACCAACATGAATAGCTCCAATATGAAGGCACACTCTGTTCTCTATAGTCAACAAACTATTTCAGTCCTGGAATAAGACCTCTAGCTCTTCCACTCTGCCTGCCAACATCTTTCTTCATTTCTTAAAAGATAAAATCACAAAAATCAATGCATCTCTGTCTGATCAGTCTCCCACCCCCCCCCCCAACTGCCCACTACTAACTGTGTCCACCAGCTGTCCTTTAAACTCACCTCTGTACATTCACCCCCATTGACCCTGCCTATACGGGTCCTTCTCAAGAAATTAGCATATTGTGATAAAGTTCATTATTTTCAATAATGTAATGATACAAAATAAAATTTTATATATTTTAGATTCATTGCACTCCAACTGAAATATTTCAGGTCATTTATTGTTTTAATACTGATGATTTTGGCATACAGCTCATGAAAACCCAAAATTCCTATCTCAAAGAATTAGCATATCATGAAAAGGGTCTCTAAACGAGCTATTAACCTAATCATCTGAATCAACTAATTAACTCTAAACACATGAAAAAAGTTTCCTGAGGCTTTTAAAAACTCCCAGCCTGTTTCATTACTCAAAACCGCAATCATGGGTAAGAATGCCGACCTGACTGCTGTCCAGAAGGCCATCATTGACACCCGCAAGCAAGAGGGTAAGACACAGAAATAAATTTCTGAACAAATAGGCTGTTCCCAGAGTGCTGTATCAAGGCACCTCAGTTGGAAGTCTGTGGGAAGAAAAAAGTGTGGCAAAAAACGCTGCACAACGACAAGAGGTGACCGGACCCTGAGGAAGATTGTGGAGAAGGACCGATTCCAGACCTTGGATGACCTGCAGTGCAGTGGACTGAGTCTGGAGTACAAACATCCAGAGCCACCGTGCACAGGCATGTGCAGGAAATGGGCTACAGGTGGTGCATTCCCCAGGTCAAGCCACTTTTGAACCAGAAACAGCGGCAGAAGCGCCTGACCTGGGCTACAGAGAAGCAGCACAACAAAACAACAACAAATTTTGCATGTCATTCAGAAATCAAGGTGCCAGAGTCTGGAGGAAGACTGGGGAGAAGGAAATGCCAAAATGCCTGAAGTCCAGTGTCAAGTACCCACAGTCAGT
>JACXGM010001937.1:0-12697 GCA_016801145.1 Umbra pygmaea | reverse complement strand
CAGACCCAACACTCTGGATGAGCTTAAGGCCGCTATCGAAGCATGCTGGGCCTCCATCACACCTCAGCAGTGCCACAGGCTGATTGCCTCCATGCCACGCCGCATTGAAGCAGTCATTTCTGCAAAAGGATTCCCGACCAAGAATTGAGTGCATAACTGAACATTATTATTTGAAGGTTGACTTTTTCTTTTTTTTGTATTACAAACACTTCTTTTATTGGTCAGATGAAATATGCTAATTCTTTGAGATAGGAATTTTGGGTTTTCATGAGCTGTATGCCAAAATCATCAATATTAAAACAATAAATGACCTGAAATATTTCAGTTGGTGTGCAATGAATCTAAAATATATGAAAGTTAAATTTTTATCATTAAAAATAATGAACTTTATCACAATATGCTAATTTCTTGAGAAGGACCTGTATCTATAAATTTATACTGGCATCTAAAACGACTACCTCTTCCCTGGATCCCATTCCTGCAGCTCTCATTAAAGCCTGCCTGCCTGCACTGTCCCTGCATCACATGCATTGGCAACCTCTCCCTCACCAACGGTAATGTCCCCTCTACCTACAGCTGCAGTCACTTGCATTTTAAAGAAGCCCGGACTTGAAACTCCCATCCTCAATAACTCCCATATCCAACCTCCCCTTCCTCGCCAAATCTCTGGAACATGCTGTTGCCTCTCAACTTCAAAACCACCACCTCAACAATTACCTTTTTGTTTGGTTTCCGTCCAGGCCACATTACAGAGACTGCACTTATCTAAGTTTTATATGACCTCCTCGCCTCTGCTGATGCTGGTGCCCTCAACGTCCTGATTCTCTTGGATCTGAGTGCCGCCTTCAATACAGGCCACATCGTGATGGCTAGATGACTGGGTCAGAGCCGCTCCAAAACTGCAGCTTTTGTGGGGTGTTCCCTACCTATCATAAGTGGTCAAAGGAAGGAAAAGCAGTGAACTGGCGACAGGGTCTTTGGTGGCCAAGGCTCATTGATGCAGTGGGCAGCGATGGCTATCCAGTGTGGTTCGATCCAAAAAAAACGAGCTACTGTAGTTCAAATTGCTGAAAACGTTAATGCTGGTTCTAAAAGAAATGTGTGAGAACACATAGTGCATCACAGTTTGTAGTGTATAGTAGGACTGCTGTTTTAGCAACAAAAGAGGGACCTACAAATTATTAGGCAGGTGCTCATAATGTTATGGCTGATCGGTATAAGTGCCATGTATTATTATTATTAATATTATAGTATGTTTGGAGGTATTGATTTTCACTGCACATGCAATTACATCTGCGTGTACCTGTACATGTGACAAATAAATGAGAATTTAAACTTGAACTTTAGGCCCAAATTTGTGTGGTAAATTTACCATTATAAATTGGGTGGTTTGATTCCTGAATGCTGATTGGCTGAAAGTCCTGGCATATGAAACCTTATACCACATGATCTGACATAACATTTTTACTGTTCTGATTATGTTGTAAGCTGGTTTATAATAGCAATAGGGCATCATGGGTATTTGTGGTGTATTGCTATTATAAACCGGTTTCCAGCATAATCAGAACACCTATTTTGAGTCAATGTGCCGGTGATGTCATCACCTAAAATTAAATGTTTAATATATTTATTATAGCATATATTTATGCTGAGAGACCTCAGAAATACACATAAAAATTTTTTTAGTTCACACCCTATTTTTCTGTTTTACAAATGTAACTTATTTCTATTCTTACAGACCTGAGCTCAGAGTTGGTGGGTCACCTGTTGATAAGGGACCAGCTTAGGACCAAACAAGACGCTATGCTCCTTGACGTACAGGATATGACATAACTATGAGCCATAGGAGTTACAGGATGTGACCTCATCACTGCTATTAGCAGAGGACCAGGACAGGAACTTCAGGAAGTCATTGTGACGGAGGATTTTGCGATCCTTTCCTGGATGTGCCTTTTTGAGACTGTGTTGCCTTAGTAGCCAACTCAACATTACTTTCCGTATTGGAAAAATGTTGAGGATGAACATTGATAAGCATCATATTGGGTGTCTTAATACAATTCATATCTCACAGACAGGATATGAAGAAGTTTGTCGATATCAATAACAGCATCGTTAGTTGATAGAGTACTGTCAGATTCTTTTGACTTACGCATGCACTTAGCAAAATCAAAAATCATATCAGAAGTGTTTAAGCCATTTGTTATTTGTGAAAAAATGCTGATAATATCTGACAGTCTTATTTATCTTCTCAGACGTAGAACTTTCACAGGCATCGTTTGACCCGGCGTTCAATGAGTTATATCATTTCGCTACAAATGAGGGATAACAGCTTTTCCACAAGTTTTATTGTGTATACATTGCAATATCCTTGACTTACTAAAATAAGGGAATGTGTGAACAAGACAAGGAACTACACTCAGGCAAAAATAACTTTCCCCTTAACAATTTAGTCAAGAAGCTTTGACTAACTTTGTTGCTAATTAAACATTACTATGCTCTTAATATCTACATTATAAAACATGAATGTAGTGGCTGATTTCCACTCCCTAATGTATACAAGCCTGTTGTATATTACATGAAATATGGTGACTCTGGTGGTTTGTGGACATAGCTTTACCACTACGCTGCTATTCCATTAAGTCTAGGCACCAGGACTTTCCCAACCATGACCTCAGGAAAGAGCACTAGTCTAGAACATACTGACCCAGAATCTTTCCTGTTCAGGTGCCATGGTGAGGAAAAACTCCTGGCCTCATATCTTCTTGTGCCCTAACCAGCCAATACTATACATCGCACTTTCATATAGTCATATGTATTGTAGTATGATGGGAAGAATGAACTGTGATAGGAGATCCATTGCCATAAGAAGGGTGCTCTGAAGTAATGAGCGTGTCTCTTTTAAATCTCTGAAGTATGTTTCAGTATTGACTATCTTAATCCTTTTGTAATCAATAAACTTTGTAAGGCTATTGAAAGTTGCACGCTGTCACTGTGTCTACCTATGTGGCTACTAGCTACTCTTATCTCCCAGGTATGTGTCGTAATCTATAGTGTGTGCGTAACAGTGGGTAGCTTCAGTTGACCAGCTCAGCACTAATGATTCAGAGGACATAAATAGAGGGGGAGGGAGGGAGAGAAAAGGATCAAGAAAAACAAAGGAAGAGGGATGGTTGAGCAACAGAGTCAGGGATGACTTAGCTGCAACAGAGGAGAGGAATACAATGCTGGTAAAGGTGAGAGTCACTTTCACTGTGCTACTGAGGAGCTCATTGGCAGCAAGATCAAAGGGAGGAGAGATTAAACATGTTGGTAATTTTAAGTGACGAAGGACAACATTGGCATCATTAGAAAAAGATGTAAGTTATATTTACACTGTTTTAGCCCTCACACATAATACTGTAGACTCTTCTGTAAACATTTGTTCATACTCTCACTACTATGCACAATAATGTCTTACCACAAAACACAACGTCGGACTTTTCTTACTGCTGTAATAAATCATTTTTAAGGTTTATAAGGCACATTCTTGATTTGATCCATTATTGATTTTAGCTAATTATGATTATATTTCATGAAACATAACTATAAGTATTGATAGTTCATTGTTGCAATAACATTGCAGTAGTAGCGCCTGCAGCGTGTATCGTGTTTCCGTTCTTGATATCTGTCTGAATGAATGGATATAAATTATTTACAGAGGCAGCGAAGGTCATTGAAGGAGGACCCTGTGTTAACCGGGAGCAAGACACATAGCTGCACCTCCTGTGAAAATAGAACCCCCTGCACCAAGAAGTTGTCCTGTAAATATGGTAATAAACTTAATAGAAACAGATCAAATGTGAAGGCTAGAATAACTACACCAATCATCTTTTTAGCCTTTCCTTCGACTTACACTTTGATTAATGTAATCAAACGCATTACATTAAATGCAATACATATTATCGCATTTAATCGCATATATAAGAACCCACTGCCATTGGTTCATTTCCCAAAGTATGAATGTATGATACTTAATACATTTTGCATCATTAGACATAAGACAAATATAATATTAGTCCAAAACAGAGTCTTGTGTGTAATCATGTTCAAAGTAGACTAGATTTATATCACGGATGAATGGCGAGTTTGCGGAAGACTGTGTTAATGATTTAAAAGCTAATAGACCGAAAATTCTACAAAATCAGCTGAATATATTTCCAGAGTACTTCCAAACTAAAGCACTTGTTTTCTCCCAATTGCACAGAACATTCCTTCTCTTAAACTGTCTGCAAACCTGGAAGCTACATATTAGAGAAGACAACAGCACCCATGAGAGAGAAAGCAAATGACTGGAACACTATAAAAGGATAACAATTTGTGTCACATAAGGTGTGATGAAAAAGGAACATGTGACGTTTCAGAGGACAGGAAAACAAGCACAGTTGACCATGAGGATAAGCCAAGTGTCCAACACCACAATGAACTCATCTGAAACAGGTGCTCTCACCTCATTAACCCAGTCTTCCCCATCACCCTGTAGTATTGACGAGTCCTACAAGTACATCTTCCTCCCTCTCTGTTACTCTGTTACCTTCTTCTTCAGCCTGACGCTCAACTCCATTGTTCTGGTGCGCTCCTGCCGTTATAATACTGTCTGTCGCCACGGCAATGCCCCCCGGCGTTGGAACACCTCTCTGATCTATATGGTAAACCTGGCAACCACAGACCTGATGTACGGCCTGTCCCTGCCCTTCCTGGTGGCCAGCTACGTGCTGCAAGACCGTTGGGTGTTTGGGGACTTCATGTGCCGTCTGGTTCGTTTCCTGTTTTATTTTAACCTCTACTGCTCCATCTTTTTCCTTACTTGTATCTCGATCCACCGCTACCTGGGCATCTGCCACCCCATGAGGACCATCACCCTGGAGAGCAAGAGGGCTGTGAGGGGGACCTGCGTCATGGTGTGGGTGGTGGTGTTTCTGCTTACCTGTCCTATCTTTAGGTTTGCCCAGACGGGATATGTGGTGAGAGAAGGAGGTGAAGGAGGCAGAGACGGAGGAGACTCTGGGAACGGTTCTGAATACGAGATTGGGGGGGAGCGGGTTGATGGAGGTTTGAAGGGATTTGTGAACTGTTGGGATGACGCTACTGATAAAGAGTTTGCGGACTACGTCCCCTACGGGCTCGTCCTGCATTTGCTCGGCTTCTTTATCCCATTTACCATCATCGCCTGGTGCTACTCCCAGGTTGTCAGGACTATCTTTAGGACCCTCTACTCTCCGTCCAGCTCCCAGATGGAGGCCGACAAGGAGGCTGGTTGTGTGGGTTCAGAGGGCCGTAGGGAGAGGACCTCCATCTCCATCTCTAGCTCGCAGCAAACCCATTTCATCCGCAGGCGCCGCAAGTCCATCAAAACCATTGTCACAATCACTCTCCTGTTTGCACTCTGCTTCTTGCCCTTCCACGTAACTCGGACTCTGTTCCTGCTTCTCAGGAGAGGTCACATGGGGGGCTGCAATGCCATGAAGACTATCTCCATCTGCTACAAGGTCACTAGGCCACTGGCTGCCTGTAATGCCTGGCTGAATGCACTTCTGTACTTCCTCACTGGAGATAAAGGTGGCCCCTGCTGTGACACAGCTAGTCAGCATCACCACCGCCGCCCAACTCTCTGGTCACTGAGGGTCTTGAGGAGAGATAAAGTGGCAGACAAGGAGGTAAATAAAAAGACACAGAAGGTGAAGGAACAGGAGATATGTCAGGAAAACGAGTCAAAATCTTCTGGAATTGTCTTGTAGGACATTATACACCTTGACAACTATGGCAGCATTTATGTATACATTGTGTGTTTTTGTGTATTTTTTTTATCTGGGGCAATAAGTTATTTTGCACTTTATACCATTGGTCTTGTTAAATGTGTCCTCAGTGTCAGTGTGTTGACATTAAATGCAGTTCAAGTGTAATTAAGCGTGAGTAATACAGCCCTTAGTTGTGTATGTTGGCCATTTATTACAAATCCTCTAGGTGCCTTATTGTAGTTATAAACATTTTGTTTCTCAAACCTTCACAGTCTCACAGCTTTCAGCCAATCAGCACTTAAGGGTTCAAGCCACCCCTTTAATAATCACAGTTATAAGAAAGATGGTTATAATAAAGACAGCCCAGAAGCTGTTGATCCCAGGAGGAGACTAATGACCTTGAGTTGGCAGAGCCAAGCAAAAGATAGCAAGTTCCTATTGGGCTGTTCAAAATTTTGTGATGTGTGCATGCTTACTGATTTAATTTCACCTGCACTTTAAAAAAAAAAATCTTTTTTGGAGGGTTTCTAAATTTTTTCTTCCCTCCCAATTGGGCTTGTCCAATACCCACTGATACTGCCTTGTCGCAGTTGCACAACTCGTGGGCATATGCAGGATGATGATGGGCGCTTACATTGTTCATCCAAACATATGTTGAGACTATGTTGCCATGCTGGACGATTCTTTTTGCACTGCTCATCCAACACAGGGTTTGCCCAGTTTGCTTTAGTCAGCTCATGCACAGGATGAATACCCTCACCAACTAAACTTCCCTCATTGAATTTACAAGTGCCCGATCTGCACACAAGGAGTCGCTGGAAAGCAACTAGGCAAGGTAGATCACTTGACTTATCTATCCCAAATCCTGGGCAGCTCTATGTCAATTTTTGCTGCATCATGCTGGAGGCTCATGCAAAGTTGGACCACTATCAAGACATAGCATGTCCTGGAATGCAGCAACTTAGGCCACTACTCCACGCGGACCCCTACTCCTGCACTCTTGCTAAACAACATAATCCTGTGAAAACCTGGCAATGGGGAATGTCTAAGAACTTAGTCTATTCTTATAAAATGTAGAATGTTACATGACACCATGCTGATTGCAAGGCAAGGTGATGCCTGTAGTGTACAGTCCTGGTCAAAAGTTCTGAGAATGTCACACGTATTCTTCTCCACAAAGTTTGCTGCTTCATTGTTCTTAGACCTTTTTGTCAGTAGTTATTACGGTATGCTGAAGTATATTTACAAGCATTCCATAAGTCTCAAAGGCTTTTATTGACAATTACATTTATGCAAAGAGTCAATATTTGCAGTGTTGACCAGTGGCGGCTGCTGCTCCTAAAAGAGGGGAAGCTAATTTTTGCCAACATCATAAAAATGGTCCATTTATTTATATGTAAATTTTACCCTACGTTCCTTTTCAAGAAAATGATCAGTGACAATGTCGTACCAACTAGGCGTCTTTTCCAGTGACTCGACCAGTGTCCTCTCAATGGCCACCAGAGCTAGGCTGCTTAAACAGCCTTGGCCCATTGTTTTATGTGTGTAGGACTTGAGCCACTTTCTACACCTGCAGATGTAGCTCCAATTGTTGCCACTAATGAGAGCAGTTTTTAAAGCTGAGGCATTGCACTGTCCAACTCCATGTCTTTAAGGAACACCAAGTAATCACACAGCTTTCCTTTGTTACCCTGCAAGTCTTCCTGTTTGCTCTCGTGCTCTGTGGGATCTAGGTTAAACTGAAACAATGAATGTGGTGTATAATTGTATGAAATGTATGATGAAAATTGGCTAGCAAATACAAAGAAATATGGTTGCAGCAGTTTGTCTTTCGACTACACTTGCAAAATCTGCGATGGGACTGAGCGCGAATAGCTTTGGCGACTTTTAATAGTACAAAATCGCTGCCAATCAAAAGGAGATGCAGTCTTTCGACAGACCCTCCAATCATCACACAGAAGCCTGGAGTCGAGGCCAGCCCACTCCTCCATTCATCCCCAGAGACGCTGAGCGGAATGTACGAGAAGGAAATTGAGTCAGTCGACCTGCTATATGTAGCTGATTCTGAACAAACTTGTCTTTGAGATGAATGTGTTCTAACGCATTTTAGTCAATAAAATGTTAACACAATAGCACATATTTGACAATTAATGTTTTTACATTTTAGGGGAAGCCGAGCTTAAAGGAATCTCCCTTGGTGTTGACCCTTCTTTTTTAAGACTGAAATCCCTGGCATGCTGTCAATTAACTCATGGGCCACATCCTGACTGATGGCAGCCCATTCTTACATGACCAGTGCTTGGAGTTTGTCAGAATAGGTGGATTTTAATTTTTTGTAAACCTTAAAATCAGGTATTTTGATATGCTGCAAGGTCTGTCATTAATTAGGTATATATATTGATATAGGCAGTGGTACAGTCTACGTGATAGGCAGGTAGAAGCATTTCAGATTTTTTTTAATAATAGCGCTCATTCTAATGCATTAATTAATCATTGTAAATGAATTATAAAGCTACCGAATTGATTGTAATCTAATTAAATAGCATTGTTTGTTTATTCCTGTTAAATTCTCTTAGTGTTTCCTTGAACACACAATTCTATTTCATTGGATTACAATTTGGTAGCTTTATAATGAATTTACAATGATTATTTAATGCATTGCAATGAGAGCAATTATTTTGAAAAACAAAATCCGAGTTCGTGTTGCTAGGATAATATAGTGTTGCTGAAAGGAGGTAAATGTGTATACCTGCGTATCACGTAGACTACACCACTGCCTATATTATATATTTTAATTTAACGTCTTTAATGGTAAGAGACCGCACAGGTTTGGATAATGAGCATTGTTTAAGATTAAATTACAATGCTACATATGGCACACATTCAGATATGAGAGACCCCCTCAGACTTTTGACTGTTGTTGCATGGGAGCCTGTCGTCACTATGGGAGCTCGGCTTCCTCTGGCTCCCACGTAATTCGTGCACTGGACACCTGGACAATTACACCCATTTGAGCTTGTTGGATATCCCATTCCAAAACCTTGGGCATTAACATGGAGTTGGCACCCCCTTTGCGGCTATAACAGCCACCACTCTTCTGGGAAAGCTTTCCCTGTAAAGGGTCCCCTGTAGCATTAAGAGGAGCCTTTACAGGAACTAAGGGGCCTATCTTAAACCATAAAAAACAGCCCCAGACTATTATCCCTCCTCCACCATTAGTAGGGGTATCCACATACTTTTGGATATATAATGTATTGCTCCTGTCCTGAATGAAAAGGTAATATTTAGCATTTATCTCCAAAAACAAATGGCCTTGAATCATCTGCTCTCTGGACTGTTCTGCAAGCACACAATATGCAGGCTATAATTCCACTACAATTAAGATATAATAAACCGTACAGACAATTCTAAACATTGGGAATTTTGCCATTTAAATCTTCAAAAATGTATGCAATGCATTATTTCAGGTTGTGTATAGTGTGCCCATTTATGTGTTTTATATCCAAGTCATCCCTATTGAAATGTGTAAGTCTATGCATAAATTGACAAGGCTAGGTTAGCATTCCTCTCCATTGATAACAGGGAGTTGAGTAATAATCAAAAATGTATTAAAATAATGTAACATCTACTAATCCAAATAGAGGAATAAGTAGAAATGTATCATACAGGTCTGGAGAAATTAAGAGACCACTGCAAATCACCAGTGTCTCTCTTTTACTATTGATGGGTATAATTAACATTTTTGCTTAATTACATAAACTACTGACAATTTTTCTCCCAAATTCCAAATAAAAAGTTTGTAATTCAGAGCATTTATTTGCAGAAAATGACAACTGGTCAAAATAACAAAAAATATGCAGTGATGTCAGACCTTGAAAAATGCAAAGTATATAAGTTTATATTCATTTTCAAACAACACAATACTCTCCACCCGTCTTTCAAATTGATGTTGAGGGACTTTATGCCACTCCTGGCGAAAAGAATTCAAGCAGATCAGCTTTATTTGATGGCTTGTGAACATCTACCTTCCTCTTGATCACATTACAGAGGTTTTCAATGGGGATGATTTGACAAAAATGTGCAGTGGTCTCCATTTTTTTCTATAGCAGTATATCCTAATGTATCCATCTCTGCTAGTATACAAAACATTGGCATGTGTACTTTATAATTGTGAACAATGTGATTTAATTAAACAATAAGGGACCATGGTATGTGGTAGCAAATAACGACTGAGGGCTGTTGACAACACAGCACAAAAAGCCTGAATACAGCCCTTAGCCATGGTATATTGGCCATATACAAGTACCAGAGGTGCCTCATTGATATAATAAACATGTTACTCATGCAATTAAAACCGGAAAAAGTATTTTTATTATAATTTGTCATACATATTATCAAATACCACGAAAAGGTTTAAACAACATTCACGGTTCAAATAACCCAGTTCATAATTATTGTTTGTGTTTACATTTCTGTGATAAATGTCATTGAAGACATGTGATGTGACTATCAGCGATTACATTACAAAGGTAGACGCTGGATTTTTCTCCATTTCATTCCAGATCAATTCAAACTTGTAATGCAGTATTTGTGCAGTTGCTTTTTTTGCACTAGTAAAATTAACTCAGATTGTCTGTATGAAAATGTAAAACTCACACATTTTTCAGAATTTGATTTAGCAGGGTGGTAAGGAAGGCTAATTTACCACTGCATTGTGGATTAGATGCAGTCTGCTGAACATTCAGCAAAAACAATCCATCTTTCTCCATGTCTCTTGTCTAGAAACAAATGCCAGAGCATAATGTAAACTCCAAAATTGTAAATATTTGGGGTTGTATTCGAATGACAATAATTTGAGGGAACTTTCATCCATATTTTTGGCATAATATTGATATTATGGAAGCATTACAGTGGCGGGTTGGAATGAATACCAGAATAAATACAGCAGACTAGGTTTGCTGATTGCACATTTTCTCTTGAAAGAATCACACACTTTTACACTGTGTATTTATTTACAAAGCACACACAGTCTTATTTATTTCAGCCGCGACCCAACCTCCCATCTGTGTGTGGTATAGTTAACTACGTGAGAGTAACCTGCCCAGTTGGACACGTTGCATGACAACTGCATAAGGACAACCTAATTGTGTGATATTTTATCACACGTTGGAACATTGAAACACGTGACATATAGTTATTGTGTATAACTCCACTAGCGTAGCTGTATTTTTACACCCACCAAACGTAAGCAAACATTACTCGGTCTGTTAAAAAACGTATAACGTTTCGATTAATTGTGTCGTCAGTACTGTTTTGGGGAACCGGGCCCTGGTCGTTATGAAACTTCAAAGAAACTGGACGCACCTCCGATGTATTCCGGGGTACAGTACAAACACCGCCCCCTTTTTTCTACGGACAATGCTCTAACTCGTCCATTGTAAACGATAAAGCGTAGGCCATTTTGGGTCAGTTATCGAAGAAACCTTTGGTACAGGTTGGGTTTAGGTCGATATTTAGAACCTGCGCTCTCATGTTGCAATGCATCTTCTTCATTGCAATTGTATGCATATCCAGAGAGAGGCGCTGTTATCACAGATGACCAGCTACCTCTATTTGGTGGAGGACTATTATACTTTAATAGTTCGATTTTTTTAGTATTTGGTTGACTTCGATGATTGATGGCGCAGTGAACAACTTAACCAGAGGATGTACCTTTTCAGCGACCCACATTTTATTTTGTTGAGTAATGCGTTCTTATTATCTGACTGGTTAGTTGCTAGCCAGCCAAGTTTGAGCGTTAGCTAGGTAGCAAACCTTAAAGTCGGTAGCTGGCCTCCTAACCTAATTCACCTGAAAAGTTAATTTCAGGAATATATCGTTATTGTTGACCTGTCTATTTCTCTGTTATTTTTTGTTTACCTTTGTGGAAATTGCGTTTCTGATTGATCTGTTCAGAACGGTTAGCTTAGCAAGCTACAAATAGTTGCCTGCTTTAAACTTCCGCCAAAGTCTGCCTTCATTGAACAAAAATGAGATAAGAGGAAGACATCGAGTGCATTTTCCGCTGATTTAGCGGCTCAGAATTTGATTAAAAGCGTTGAATGTGAGGCCTGCAGGTCGGGCTTTCACCGGAGTATAGTAGAGCCGGACGCCTCCTCTGTGCACTTTCAGGGCAGCAGTTCGCGCTGCTAGTCTGGAGGCCGGGGGTTTCAAGAGATGGAAAGAATGGAAGTGGACCAGTGCGCAGGCGCATCTGCCGCGAGCGGAGGCGGTGCTCTTCGTAGATCGAACAGCGCCCCCATGATCACGAGTGTCAGGTCAGTGAAATTAATATTCCGTGACACTATACAGTCGTGGCCAAAGGTTTTGGGAATGTCACAAGTATTGTTCTCCGCAAAGTTTGCTGCTTCGGTGTTCTTAGATCTTCTTGTCAGTAGTTACTATGGTATACTGAAGTATCATTATAAGCATTCCATAAGCGTCAAAGGCTTTTATTAACAAAGCTGATGTTTCGACATTCAACTGCGTTTTCTTCAGAGTGTGTTTCTTCAGTTGGTCCCCGGGCGCTGTGGATGGCTGCCCACTGCTCCATTGAGGGATGGGTTAAATGTAGAGAATGAAGTTCGCTACATGTATGTGTATGTGACAAATAGAGTACCTTTACCTTTAAGGCTTCAGTAAATTTGGCACGTCTATAGTAGTGTCAAAAATATCGAATTTTCGCTAAAGGAGTGTTCCACAGTAAATCAGTTTCATAGTATACCATTTACAAACGTTACCATAGATGATTTATGGCATATACACATCTGTTTTTTTCAATATATCAGAGAAAAGCCGATAGTATATTTCAGTTCCTTTCGCATCCACTGGGGTGCTTCTGTATCCGTTTAAACTTGAGCTACCACAACTCCCAGAATTCTAAG
>JACXGM010001936.1:5453-50496 GCA_016801145.1 Umbra pygmaea | reverse complement strand
TTTGGATCTTGGGTTAGGGTTAGTTACATGGGGGCAAGGTTTGGATCTTGGGTTAGGGTTAGTTACACTGGGGCAAGGTTTGGATGTTGGTCACAGCCTTTCCAACTATGCCCAAAGATCTAGGCCAGGGGTATTAAATTAAATTCAAAGAGGTCCAGTCACACATGTTTTCTACCCAGTAAAGGTCATAACATTTTACATTTTAGTCATTTAGCAGATTCTGTTTTCCACAGCAAATGACAGTAAGTGCATACAGTACATTTAAGACAGGTAAAACAAACACACCTCAGTGGTAAAGCCATTCAATATACAATGGGGTGCAAACTGTAACAAAGGTGCTAACCCCCTAGGGTTTTTTTAAATATCAACTTTAAAATTAGGATTTATAATTTGTAATAGGGAAAAATATCAGGATATAGGAAAATGTTCACACTGCTACGAAAGTAATGTTAAGGGGGATATCAAATGTGAAGCAATAGCCTACTAACAATAAGAAAAACTCAGTCGCACCTATTCAATGTAATTGTGAAATAAATCAAAGTGACATGACATTGAGTCCTACTGAAGAGGATTATGGCCACATGTTATTTAAGTTCTGAGAATAAAGTCAGAAGTACCTGCAAGGAACACCCTCAGTGAGTTTCAATTCACTCTGCCTCCCCGTCATGCACGCAGGACCTCTGCTCTTTGCAATCTCTGCTCTTTAAAAAAAGTACAGTCGTGTGCAAAAGGACAATGTACCTGACAATGTACCTGACAATTTCCATGATTCCTATTAATAAATAATTGGGTGTTTGGATCAACATTTTTTATTTTCATCTATCAAATAACTGAAGGATACTGTAATATTTCAGTAGTGAAATTAGGTTAATTGGATTAACAAAAAATGTGCAATATCGTTATAAATTTGGACACCTTGTCATTTTGTTGATTTGAATACCTGTAACTACCTAGCACTGATTAATTGGAACACACACTTGGTTTTGTGAGCGTCTTAAGCCTTGAACGTCATAGACAGGTGCATACAATCATGAGAAAAGGTATTTAAGGTGGCCAATTGGAAGTTGTTGTTCTCTTTGACTCTCCTCTGAAGATTGGCAACATGGGGGCCTCAAAACAACTCTCAAATGACCTGAAAACAAAGATTGTTCAACATTATGGTTTAGGGGAAGGCTACAAAAAGCTGTCACAGAGATTTAAGCTGTCAGTGGCCACTGTGAGGAAATGGAAACCACAGGCACAGTTCTTGTTAAGCCCAGAAGTGCCAAGCCAAGTAAAATATCGGAGATGCAAAGGTGAGATGGTGAGAACGGTCAAAAACTGCCCACAGACCACCTCCAAAGACTTACAACATCTTGCTGCAGATGGTGTCACTGTGCATCGCTCAACAATTCTGCTCAATTTGCACAAGGAGAAGCTGTACAGGAGAGTGATGTGGAAGAAGCCTTTTCTGCACACATGCCAGAAACAGAGTCACATGAGGTATGCAAACGCACATTTCGACAAGCCAGCTTCATTTTGGAACAAGGTGCTGTGGACTGATGAAACAAAGATGGAATTATTTGGTCATAACAAGAGGTGTTATGCATGGTGGCAAGAACACATCATTCCAAGACAAAAACTTGCTACCCACAGTAAAATTTGGTGGAGGTTCCATCATGCTGTGGGGCTGTGTTGCCAATGCCGGTACTGGGAATCTTGTTAAAGTTGAGGGTTGCATGGATTCCACTCAATATCAGCAGATACATGAGAATAATAGAGGAATCAGTCACAAAGTTGAAGTTACGCTGGGGCTGGATATGAACCAGACAACGACCCAAAACACTGCTCAAAATCTACTCTGGCATTTATGGAGAGGAACAAGTACAATGTTCTGGAATGGCCATCCCAGTCCCCAGATATCATTGAAAATCATTGAAAATCTGTGGGGTGATTTGAAGCGGGCTGTTCATTCTCAGCAACCTTCAAACCTAACTGAACTGGAAATGTTTTGCAAGGAGGAATGATCTAAAATACATTCATCCAGAATCCAGACGCTCATTACAGGCTATAGGGAGGGTCTAGAGACTGGTATTTCTGCTGAAGGAGGCTCAACTAAATAATGATGTGATATTTCTGTTACAGGTATTCAAATCAACAAAATGACAAGGTGCCCAAATTGATGCACCTGTCTAATTTTGTTTTGATGCATATTGCACATTTTCTGTTCATCCAATAAACCCAGGATTTTATGGAATGCTTTAATAGCAGCTTTCAGCTCATCAGTATTGTTGGGTCTGGTGTCTCTCATTTTCCTTTTGAAAACAGCCCATAGATTCTCTATGGTGTTCAAGTCAGGCAAGTTGGCTGGCCAATCAAGCACAGTAGAACCATGGTCAGCAAACCAGTTACCAGTTGTTTTGGCACTGAGGGCAGGGGCCAAGTCCTGCTTGAAAAGGAAATCAGTCTCTCCATAAAGCTTCTCAGCTGATGGAAGCATGAAGTGCTCTAAAATCCCCTGGTAGATGGCTGCATTGAATCTGGACTTGATAGAACACAGTGGACAAACAACAGCAGATGGCACGGCATCCCTAAGCATCATAGATGAATTCCCATGAATATGCTTTGATACAGCACTCTGAACAGCCAGCCCTTTCAGCAATGACTTTATGTGGCTTACTCTCATTGAGGGTGTCAATGAGTGTCTTCTGGACAACTGTCAAGTCAGCAGTCTTCCACATGATTGTGGTTGTGTGTACTGAACCCGAATGAGAGATTAAAGACTCAGGAATTTTTAGTTAATTTGCTGATTAGAGCTCTTCTCAGGTCCACGTTTCAGTATTATAAATTCTTTATTGTAAAATTTTGAAATATTGGATTTTGATATCCAGGAGACTTGAAATAGATTTAAAATATGTGACTTTTAATTAAATTATGGCCAAAAATGAACTTCTCCATGATATTATAATTGTTTGAGATGCACCTGTTTAGTGCTCACACAGTCTTTTTCAATAGCAGATTTATTTTGTAATAGGCACCAAACAGAGGCAGCATTTTTTTTTTTTAACCTTTATTTAACCAGGTGAGTTGACTAAGAAAAATTTCTTATATACAGCAACGACCTGGGAGCAATTAGGGTAAAGTGTCTTGGCCAAGGACACAACGACATTTGGCTCAGTCGGGAATCGAACTGGCAACTTTCTGACTACAAGTCTGACTCCCTACCCACTGAGCCATCTGCGCCCCTATTTTTATCATATAGACTTCTCACAAAGTATTTTGCATAATTTTCAAATACAAAACACTCATGCATTTTGATACAAAATACTAAGCTGTTTTAATTCAGCCTATCAAAAATACTATTTTGTATTTGAAATACATTTATTATAAATACTGCCCATCCCTGGTGACAGGACAATGTCCCCAAACAGACTACAATAGCAAGCAAAGTTTTTGAAAGCAGAAAATGGGAGGTTTGTTGAAAGTCAATCTCCTCAACTGAATCCAATTAAGCAAGCATTTCACATGCTGACAACAACTTTGAAGGCAAAAGATCCCCAAAACAAGCAAGAACTCATCACTAGGGATGGCAATCGGTTGCGGATTTACTGCAATCATTGCATGAATGCACTTGTGATAATATGTAAAGACATGACCAACTTCAAACTTTTTTTCTACCATTTTTCCTTTTAACACTTTCAATCGTAGCAAGGATGAAAATAAATATAAATGAATACTTTTTTTGCCAAATGTTATCAAAAAGGCTGTTGCGGTAGGAGTTGATACATGTATGAATACATTGTCTTTGTTTAAATTATCTTATGTTTTTATAAATCCATGTTCTGATAGTTTTTAATTGTATTATGAATGATTAGAATAGAATTGTAATTAAAATTGTGCTTATCTCTGCAAGCAAGTCTCCATTCATTTGAACGTGAATTGGCATTCTCGCGATTACGGTTCTTGACGTCATGATCTACATAAAAGATTCGAACTGCTCAGTTAGCTATTTCTCCATTGTCAACGGTTTGAAAAGCCGACCGAGGATCAGTAACCATGCCTCGCGTCTATGTTGGAAAATTGAGTTATCATGCTCGAGAAAAAGACATTCAAAGGTTTTTCAGTGGATATGGAAAGCTTATGGAAATTGATCTGAAAAATGGGTACGTCGAAATGTATAATATTATAATAACTAGCTAGCCGAGCAAGTTGAAAACAATTCGCTGGCACGCTAACGTTAGCATGTAACAAAGTTCAATTGCGTGCTAACGTTAGCTAACCAAAGATGTGTCTAACTAGGCCAAGATGGCAAACAAGATGTTGATTTCAATTGGACGTTGATGAATCAAAAATAAAATGAACGTGTAGGTAGCACTAGCTAGGTACAGTAACTATATTAATAATTGGCGCGTTGTTGCACGTTACTTTATGAAAGCCTACACTTAAGTGTTTGTGTGTACTGTATAACACAATTTGCCTTATACTCATAAACCAATTTTGAATATCTGTAGATGGTGATTATATAATCACATGGTATAAATTGTTGTAACGTGTTATTTTCCGAACAGTAGTAGCGATATAGTTGATTTTAACGAAGACAATGCCGTAAGTGCCATTGCCCTGCCACCGGGCTTGTTTTCAGAAATCACGACCTCATGCTTCACATTTATACATCCGTCTGGCGATCTGGGTTAACGTGACGTTAGCTACTTAGCTTCCCACAAACATACAGTAAAATGGCTGGCTACGTAACATCACCTGTGAATTTCCCTTTCAATTGTTGATATTCGAATTCCATAGTTAGGCGCATATATTTGCTTTGTAGCTGTAACTAGCTAGGGTTTGAATGAATCTAACTCGCCAGCTGATAGTTGGGTGTTATAGTACTACTCTACAACGTGTTCAAAATGGCTGCTATAACGGCGTACTCAGTGTAATAAGTTAACATGTATGCATATGTAATGCTTGTGTTAACTGATTAGCGTATCTAGATGTAACGCGTGTACTGTATTCTCTCTCTAAATTGTAATCGATTGAATACATTGTGTGTGAGATATAGTAAATTAGTTTAAAATGTTTTATTTTCAGATATGGGTTTGTAGAGTTTGAAGACAACCGCGATGCGGACGACGCTGTATATGAACTGAATGGCAAGGAGTTGTGCGGAGAGCGCGTGACTGTGGAACATGCCCGAGGACCGCGGCGAGACCGAGATGGATATGGGGGAGGTGGTGGAGGCGGTGGACGCAGTAAGTGTATTGTGTTGCAATGTTATTTCTCCCCTTTGCAATTGGATCAAGGAAATGTGAATTTGGACACTACGCACAGCACTGTGAAACTAAGTTGAGTTTGACCTAACTCACCCATATGCAATGTTGTCATCACGGCCATTTAACAATGTAAGTAATACAGTTTGACCCGTTTTATAGCAGAACTGAAGATTACTGCTAATGTTCAGGAGTAATGAAACCATCTTTCTAGAGTTCTTCCTGGTGGAATTGTACGTTTAATCAACTGTAGGTAGTATATTCTAATATAAATTCACGACTCTGAACCATGTAGCCCAGCTGTATCATAAATACATGACATGTGAATTGTACTTAACATCTGATTTCAACATTAACTAAGTCCTTGATGTTTCAATTTGAAAGAGTCCAGCTGCGGGCTGAGGCTGAGTCCGAGTCCATTGAGGCTAAGATGACTGCCTGTTCCGTTTGGCCTTGGCTTTCACCTTACAATGTGTGTGTGACCTATGCCCCTTGACCCTTGGCTGACCTAACCGGAAGCCATGATGACAGCATCCTTTTGCCAATAGACCAGGGGGTGATGGTGAGGATTCCCGTTGGTTTCTATGTTGACAGAATAAGTGGGGCAGTGTGAAGTCAAAAACATTACCGCTTGCTAATGGGTAAAACCACTTATTTGCCCCCAGTTGGACAACCGGCTAGATACAGTCATGGAATTAACTTGTTAAAGTTATCAGTTGGAGCTAAGTGATTTTGACAGACTTTTTTTTTTGGGAGCCTCTATTTGTCTTTCAGGATTCAAGGGTTTGTAAGAAGAACATCACTGTCCATTTGTTTGTATGGATAAAGAATTGCAGATAGTAAACAATCGTCAGACTGGCTGTATGCTGCTGGTAACAGATGCAGTGGTGTTCTTTGCACAGAAGTGAACTACTTCAAAGGTGGCGGTAAAGTGAGGATAATAACTCAAATTACACGGTTTTAAGAACTCACTTGTTAGGTTTGTCTTGAGAAAATGGGTCTAAAGGGACATCGTCTGGTACCTAGGTTAAACGTGACCGCAGCGTTCTGTTTCTGGTCTGATCCACTGAGATGTCCATGTACCACTCTGTTTGGCTGACTGTTGGCCAACATTGTCATTTAAAGGTAATAGTGGCTACAGTAGCAGCAGAAGCCGCACAGGAAGAGATAAGTATGGGCCTCCCGTCCGTACAGAGTATCGCCTGATTGTTGAGAATCTGTCCACCCGATGCAGTTGGCAGGATCTGAAGGTGGGTTATGTAGTAATTTATTAATGGGTGATGGACATGTTCTAAGTTAATACACTTGACACGTTTTTTGATTTTAACTGCTCCCTTGCAGGATTTCATGCGGCAGGCTGGAGAGGTTACATATGCTGATGCCCACAAGGAGCGGGCCAACGAGGGTGTCATTGAGTTTGGCTCACGCTCTGACATGAGGAGGGCCCTGGATAAGCTGGATGGCACAGACATTAATGGGAGGAAGATTCGTCTAGTGGAGGAAAAGTCTCGCCGTCGCCGCTCTGGCTCTCGCAGCCGCTCTAGGTGAGTTTTTATGCTACAAGTGTCAAACCGACTCCACTGAGGGCCGAACTTCTACACGTTTTCACTTTTGCTGCGTACTTTATTGATTTGGTCACATTGTTTAGGATATTCCATTGCCTGGTTGTTTAGCTCTTAAATGGGCACCAATTGTTGAAAGAAAAAACTAGGGCTGGGCGCTATGCATTAAAGGTTATATACCGCTATTATTTTATGGGCCGGTTTTGATGTTTACTAGACCTTGTAACCTGGTTATTGTTTGTTAAATGCAATTCTTCATAAAATACACTGGAACTCATTTAACAAATGTGCATAGAAACCAGTGTAGATCTGAGCACAGGAATCATCTTTCGATGGGGATCACTTGTGATTTACTAATCGTTCGTATCACTCCAATTCCTGTGTACGAATGAACGGGTGTTAAATCAGATTTCAACTAATCATAATTGAAATATCACGCCCATATACATTCACAGGTTAGAGGCCTCGCCCTTACAATTTACGACACGGATATACGACATCTGGCAAAAAAAGGAATATCCCTGAGATAGACGCTCAGGTGGAGGCCAACCGCTTGGTTTTATTTGTAGGCTTAAAATGAGGCATCAATGGATCAAGGAAAGATGTGGGGTGAACTGAGGTTACTGCTACAGTCGTTGAAAGCGATAAACAAGAACCTGAAGTGCATTTCAAATAAATGAAGTATTTTCACTAAACATTCCAAGTGGTATTTTTTGTAGATTTCTTACCCATAGATAGCACTTACTATAGTAGAAGCACAGAATTAGATCCTGCCTTTGTAGAGCCCCCAATGGTGGCTGTTGTGGCCATGGATCTTTATTGAATGGCATGCCATTCTCCAACCCTGCATGCCATAATTATGTTGCTCTGGGGCGTATAGCAGATTTCTTCCCTCGCTGACCCAAGACCGAGCCACATGCCCTTAAGCAAACCTATACATCTCTCACTTCCAAATGAGTTGCGTGTCCCCCCAGGCCATTTTCAGAACAAACATCCTGGCATCACATATGATCCATACGTTGATTAAAAGTTTTAGCAATTGATAGATGCATAATCATTCATGGATGGAGGCTCCAGACGCACATGAGTACAATCAATTGCCCCAATCACATTTGGAAACCCAGCGATCTCATATAATTGTCTTAATCACAGTTTGTTGAGCAACATCATATGGAAATTGAATATACCTAATAGAAAGGGACTTGATAGCTGCCGAAAATGCTGGTATACTTCCACTAATTATTGGCTGTCATATACAAGACCTGTCTCCGAGCGCCCGGTGGCCAAAAACCCCAACGTGGAGAGCACACATTAAGGTACACTAAGAGCCAGATCTGCCATCGCTTCAACTTCAGGACTGCCAAAGCACTTGTTTAAATAGATGACTGAATAAACAGATCACCATTTCGATTACATATCGATTAATTTAATATACATATTTTAATTATTTGATTGGAATTGTTGTATGCCTATTTAAGTCCTCATGTTCTAGGCCAGAGGTCCTCAAACCCTTCCATAAGGGCAAAATGTATGCTGGTTTTTGCTTTTTCCTTTTAATTAAAGCCAAATTAGGACCTAGACAGCCAGGTGGGGGGAGATCCTAACCAAATAGTGAGCCACTCTGTCAGGCTTGTACAAGGTAAAAGTGAACCTGCATATACTAGGCCTTCCATGGAAGGGTTTGAGGACCCCTGTTCTAGGCCATCTTGAAGTGAAAGGGAAAAAATGAACCACTTAATAGTAATGTGCTGTATACAATTAATTCGTAGTTCTGAAATGTAACTTGCAAAATGTGCTAGTTGTGATGCGCACTCACACATTCATCAATGATAGCTGGTACAACAATGAATCGGGTGGTTATAGGCTACCATTAACCACCGCTATTCACACTGGAGAACTTGTGTACACACGGTCAGACCAAACGTGAGATTTTATCGCAGCCTACGCTCTTGTTCAAATTGATAAATGCCTTGCTTTGCATGTCGTATGCACGTTTGATAAATGATGGCTACTGTCATTCTGCAAGCTGCACTGAATGACAACTCATTTTGCAATTAAATTTGCAACTGCAGACCATGGAAATGCATGCATACCCACCCAATGTTTTGAAGTCTGGTCACAGGGACAGCAGCTCCAGCAGGGAACCCCAAATTTTTCTTTACTGAGCCATATCAACCAGCTTTGACCGAGGTGTTCCCAGGCCAGGTTGGATATCTTCCTGCTGAGATAGAATCCCTCCACCTAGTCCTGGGTCTTCCCCGAGGCCTCCTCCCAGCTGGACGTGCCTGGAACACATCCCTATGGAGGCACACGGGGCATTCTTACCAGATGCCAAACCACCTCAACTGTCTCCTTTCAATGCATAGGAGCAGCGGCTCTACTCCAAGCTCCTCAGAGATGGGAAGAGAAGCTCAGTCATCTGTAAGGGAGACGCCAGCCACCCTCCTGAGGAATCCCATTTTGGCCGCTTGTACCCTGTATCTCGTTCTGTCGGTCATGAGCCAGCCTTCATGACTGAGGGTAGACAAACTGACCGGTAGATTGAGAGCTTTGCCTTCTGGCTTAGCTCTGTCACAATGGTGTGATAAATTGAATGTAATACCGCCCCGCTGCGCCGATTCTCCAACCGATCTCCCACTCCATTGTCCCCTCACTGGCGAACAAGACCTTAAGTTATTTGAACTCCTTCACATGCAACCTGGGGCCACACAATCCAACGCACCCTACTGCTAATGTGTGACTTAAGCTCAAAACTTATCACCGATCCTACATAAGCCCACGTCCCTTTAAACAAATTCATATTGAAGTGTGTTATGTTTTGATGTTTCGCATATGGGAAGCACTGCTAATATTGCAATTGCCTCTTTACTTACAATTGCTGAGACAATGATATGAAGGCATTTATCATCGAAATATATTATTATTTGCACCACCAAAGCACTAACCCGTTTCCTCTCTTGGTCCCTTCGCCTTGTCCTTTATTTTCAGTGTTTACCACAATTCTTTCATTTTCTTACAATAGTAGCCACTATTTATATTCTCTACGCTTTGCTAGTTAAATTTTTTAGCTACATTTTGCTAGTTGTTACTTTTGCAGCACATTAGGTAACCAGAGCTGTTACACTGATTTAAGCTATGCTGGCTGGCTAGCTACTGGCTGGTTCTAGATAGCTAGCTAGACACCTAATGGAAATGTCAGCAACTATTTTCTATTTTGACCATTATACAAGAGTCAGTTTTGGATGAGTCTTTCTAGAACAGATGCCGGAGTAAGTAATACAGACAATGTAAGAAAATAACTGTTTGAATACATTAACTGAAACTAAATCATACACCAAAATTAACTTGACCACAAATTGTTGATACATTTGCAACCTACTAAAATTTGGGGTTGCAATGCCATTTCAGTCCAGTTTTGAGCCTGGCTGATTTTAATAGACTTTGTATTTGGGTAGGCTGCAGACTGTAGTTACTAGAGCTCAGTGAAGGCTAGAGATGGCCTGAATCTTGCTAGTTAAGAATGAATAAACACTTGTAAAAAAATTCCCTTTCAGTAATTATACTTTTAAACAATATAATGAATTATAGGACTTGCACTATCCAAAACATTTATCTTCATTTCTACACAATTTTTTGCCTTATTGCTAACAACGAGTAGAATTTATTAGGTTTTTCTAGATTGCTATACATGTAGACCCTGGGTTAACAGATTAGATTTAACAGGTTTTTTAGTATTCCTAGTAGTATAATCTCAAGTTTTATTTGTCAAGACAGTGTAAGACCATTTGATTAAAGTGCATATTAAAAGTAATAAATACATTGATACCTCATCAAAATTTAATTATATTTTAGCAATCTCACCCAGCCCTAAAACTAGGATATGCTAGGCATTTTGTTGAATTGGTTTGACATCTGCGCTTTTTGCCAGGCACTTTAAGAAGTTTAGTTCACAACCTGGTTGTCTCATTAGTCTCATTTAAACCTGCATTGTAACTTTTTTTAAACACTACAAAAAACTAAGTTTTAGGACTAGTAAACATTAGAAAATAGTATGTTGGATCCAGGGGTTGAACAAATCTTTAGGTAATACACAATGGTAGCCTGGTTAACACCAGACCCTTCTCAGTTCTGAGTTGGTCTGGGCAAGGTTCATTCACAGCCCATTTCCAAAGGGGCATCACTAACAGACGCCTCTCAGCGCAATTGGATATATCAGACTTTTGCAGAGTGTGCAAGACCGCGACAACATCTTTTTTTAGATATGAAGACTTAGAATATTGTACTTTGCTCGGTTTTAATAAAATTAAACATTCAAATTGCTTAAAACAGATGCGATAGCTGATTTAGAACGAGTAATATTGTGGATGTTCCATTGCAGCAGCCATCGTAGTAATTATCTGCTTCAACGAATGACAGTATATAGCTGCGCTATTGTCATTGTATAAAGCCCGCCTCAACAGTTGTGATTGGTGCCTCGATTTGGAAAAATTGGAAATGGTCTTGAATAAGCTCTTGGCCAGACGGACTAGCAGAGCAAATGTAAGTTGGCCAGAAGTCCGTCTGGTTTCTCCCAGGCTAACAAAATGGGGAAAATATTAGAATCTTAATTTCCAAATAATTAGGTAACCATGCATATTGTTAGTGTCAATGGATGTGACATTTGTTTTACTGACCCTTGCAGGTCTCGAAACAGGCGTCGCTCTCGCAGTCGGAGCCGTAGGAGCAGCCGTTCTGGAAGCAACTCCAGATCCCGCTCTCGGTAAGATGAACCTTTCGTCTAGAAAGTGACCATGTAGATTAGTCATTTCTTTTGAAATTAATCAGACTTGGGGATTCGGGTTTATTCCAAGTTAAATCTTAAAGTCCACGTCAACGAATCCATAGATTTATTGCTGTAATACTAATGTCAATTTTAGAATGTAGTAGGAATTGACCCTAACTGATTTTAATCAATTGTCACTGTTCTGCAGATCCCATTCTCGCAGCAAGAGGCGCCGTTCCAGGTCTGGAAGAAAATCCCGTTCTCCCTCTCGCAAGTCTCGTTCTCGCAAGTCTCGTTCCCGCTCTCGCAAGTCCAGGTCTCGCTCTGATAAGAGCAGATCTAAGAGCAGGTCCAAGAGCCGGTCCAAAGTCAAGTCAGAGCGGGATTCCCGAAGCCGTTCCAAGGAGAAGTCTGCCAGCAAGAAGTCACGTAGCCGTTCTGCATCACCTATGGGGAACGGAAAGGAGAACCGTTCCTCACGCTCCCAATCCCCAGCAGCTGACCGTCGCTCCAAATCTCCAATCAAGCGCTCTGCCTCTCGCTCAAAGTCTAGATCAGCTTCCCGGGATTAGTAATCTCAGTTTGCCTCATCCACACGTTCTGCATTAGAACGATCTCGTGATAAATGATTAGCTTCTCCTGTTTGGTTTGACATTATTGTAGCACCAGATGCATCAAAGCTTGCTCAGTCTTAACCAGTGCTAGTTATCGTTGCCTCTGATGTTGAAACTACAGTCTTTCATTTCATTTTATATATATATTTCTCTATGGCATGAGTGGGGTTTGGTCAACTTTTTTGTTTTCACGGTGCACAACGTAGATTACAGCTATTGGTCAGCTTTGTACATAGAGGAGCTTGTCTGAAGGGCTTTTCTATTTAAAACAAGCTAGGCCTTTTATACTTTTTAGGCTTACTGTCTGCTTACCTCCAGGATGTTGGTGACTTTTCATTTTCATGATTTGAGTCACTTCATGTATTGAGCCCCGGGGTCATTTTTAATACGACCCTCTACATGCTTGGTACGTCTTGTTGACAAGCATTTTTTGGCATTCAATTGACAGGTTCAAACAGGGATAGTGAAAATTCACTCTCCACATGAAAAGCCGGTTTGATAATCTGTTTTTTTATTGTACATTAAACGTTCTTATGAAAGTTGTTGTTGTGATTTATTTATACTATGAAAATATCCTTCAACTTAACTACAGGTTAGCTGGCAAAGGAAATTATGATTATAAAGAGTGGTGTCATTTTAAACGTCTCATGGATTGGATGCGTGTCTGTTATGGGCGCCCTGCGCACGCGCAATTTTAAGATTATGACCCGCAATAGAAACCGCTGGTAAGCTAAATTGATTCCCCAATTGATCGGCTGTTAACAGTTTTTTGCTGTAGCGTGCAGTCAATAAACGCTGCCGAATCTAGAAATTAGATCTCGTGCAGGTGGTAAGATAAATTCCTTTGTTTTGGTTCATATCCATTCTGCATGAATATAATTAAGCATACACATATTTGCTTTCGAAATTCATTTAAGATGTGTTTAATTCGGTAACCTTCATTTTTAGTAAACCTGTCTGCAGCGTTGTATTGGGCTTGCTGGAATTTTTTTAGCGCATATTGTGAAACGATGTCAATCTTAAATTTGACTGCTTTTGCTCAACATTTTCGCAAATTGTATCAAGTTCCTATGTTTTTTCTTTATAGCTTCAAGGATTTCTGACCCTCCGCCATTTTACTGGGGAATATGTGTTTTTGGTAAATGTATGATCATTATAGGTTTGCTTTGAAGCGCTTTCCATTTTTTTCGAATAGCTGCTCGCATTTGCCATAATTCAATTGTAGCCTAATTACGTTGTATGTAAGCTTTTACCAAATCTTTATTCACCACCGCTTAAGAAGCCTGACTTGAAGGACTGTAATATATACATTGGAAATGTTTCCCTAAAATTGAAGAGGTGAGGACAGCTAAAAAACATTTTAATTCCTATAATTTGCAAAAAACGGCAGAATATCAACTGGAATGTAGCCCCTGTAGTTTGCTTATGAAATATTTTAACTGGTAAAACTGGATGCAAGGGTTAAACCCTTTATCTGTGGCTGGCATTAAGGCCCTTTGACTGCATGTTACCTCAATATATTATGAAATTGCGATAGCTAAAAAGCCATCACTATGATCTCTTTTCAGAGAGTAAGTGCGGTCTGCAATGAGTTCCAAACTAGAGCTGGATGTTTCAGCCAAAGAAGCAGATCCCACTCCTATTGATGGCAGTGGTTTCCTCTCATCCATTGACAGCCTATCACAGAAGACATGCGTACAGACCCCCCCAACACTTCCTGTCCTCCCAGGTGAGATCAGACCACCGTTATATCTAGTTTCTCTTAAATGTACGCACTTACTGTACTGTAAGTTGCTCTTGATAAAAGCGTTTGCTAAATTACTAAAATGTAAATTATAAAACTGGATCTTCTACCAAATAGCTTCCTTTAATTTATGTAATCCTAACTTTTCAATGCAAAGAAGTTCTGCAGACATAAATGTAGCCATACCAGCAGGGGGCACATTTTGTTACAGCTGCATAATTCACATTTTCTCAGACCTGGGAAGCCTGGCCCTTCTCTCTCCAGCCCCAGCTCAAAGTAAACAGAAAGTGGAGGTCTCTTCAGGTGCTGCTGAAGCTGGTAATGGAGCCACAGCTGGAGAGGTAGAGACCCCCATTCTTGCCCCCCAGGTTGGGGGGACCTGTAGCATTGTCCATGTGCTGGAATGGAAAGAAGGAATGGCCCTTGTACCCAGCAGCAACCTTAAGGTGAATTACATCTCATGCCCACCCCATTTTATTATAAACAAAAGATTATCTAGTAGTTGACGTTGTTGGATTAAACAGGCACAATTTATACAAAGGCACTGCAGCCCCATGGCAATTCACACAACTCCTTCCCATTCTCCTTCATTCAAATCCAAATAGCTGATTCTCTGAAAGATCTCCAAAATATCAACCCCTACAAATAAATGCCCTGGACATTATCCCTCACATAATCTGAAATCCCTTAAAACTGGAAAGCCAATTCAGTCACCCCACTGTGTTAAGGACATGACACTAGATTCAAATTGCTATAGACTCATTTCCATCCTGCCCTGCCTTTCAAATGTCCTTAAAGCCAGGTAAACAATCAAATAATTTTCAATTTTGACCACAACCACACTCTATCCCTTATGCAATCAGTTTTCACAGATGGCCAAATGTGCACCACATCCAAACTGATGGTCTGCAACGATATCATAACTGCCATTGATAAAAATAGTCTTTATCGATTTAGGCAACTCCTTTGATTCTGCTTATCAGCAATTTCTCATTGGCAGACTGAATAGCCTTGGCCTTGCCTCACCTGGTTGTCTAGTTATATCTTAGGTCGAGTTCTGTGTGTCAAATCTGATGGTTTGCTGTCTGAACTTTTGTCTGAATCTATTGAATGCCACAAGGTTTAATTCTCAAGCCATACCTTTTCTCTATTTACTATGTTAATGATTTCACTCTCGCTGCTAGTGATTCGCTGAATTACCGCTACACAAATTACATCATTCAGTACACATCTGGCCCTTCATTGAACACAGTGTTATCTAACATCCAAAAGAGTTTAAATAATACCCAACATTTGTTCTGAGGCCTCCAACTGCTTCTAAATTCTGGTAAAACTAAATGCATGCTTTTCAACTGAACACGGCATGCACCTACCCACCTAAATTGCATCACCACCTTGGACAGTTCTGAACTAGAGTATGTCGACTACAAATGTCTTACTATCTGGTTGACTGTTCACTCTCGTTCTAGACCCACATCAACCACCTCCAGTCTGAAATCAAATTGGGATTGGCATTCTGTTGCTAAACAATAAGACCTTCACTCAGGTTGCCAAACATGATATTGTAAAAATGACCATCCTACCGATTCTAGACTTTGGCAATATCATTTTGAACACTTATGTCCCTTTATGTCCCCATTGTCTTTTTTCCACCCCAATTGCATATTGCAGGTGTTTGAAGTTATTTACACATTTTTATGCAATTATTTGCATATTATAATTTGTACAGTGATATTGTAAAAATATTTTACAATATTGTAAAAATGACCATCCTACCGATTCTAGACTTTGGCAATATCATTTTGAACACTTATGTCCCTTTATGTCCCCATTGTCTTTTTTCCACCCCAATTGCATATTGCAGGTGTTTGAAGTTATTTACACATTTTTATGCAATTATTTGCATATTATAATTTGTACAGTTATTTGTACATTATCAATTGCACATTTATGCCCCAGTGTTACTGTTTCTTAACTACTGCTCTGCCGCTATGGTGTATTTATTGAAGTACCTCTCTAAAAATACCTGATCTCCACAACATATTTATAGATTTCTACTGACTGTTTTGGATATTTAGAATTTTATGTGATACTTTCTTATGTCTTGCACCATCATTCTTATCTTGACCAGTTTTTGGTTGGAAAAGAGATTCAGTTCTCATTCGTACCACCCGGTTAAATAAAGGTAACATAAAAAATAAATAAATACACATGGTTAAAATGTTTTTTTATTCAGTTTTGTGTGAGTGACTGTGGAACCCTGGGAATGATCAGCCAAGGGCAACTCAGTAGTGCTGAACCTACAGTAGCGGTACCAGGCAAAATGCCTGACCCTGAAAGCAGGCAAATTAGCATAACAGGTAAGCAACTGGCTACTTATTACTAATAGTGTATGTAATGTGCAGCTTGACAGACCCTTAACTAAACCTTAATGCAAACACATTTTCAAAGTCTTTAAATGTAATCGGCATGCAGTCCTTTTCTAATCCTAACCCGACATTGTTTGTCCATTGTAGATGTTGTTTCTCCATTCACCTCTGTCGGTGTTGTGGCCCTGGGTCAAGAGAGACCCATCCAGACTGATGCTAATGCCCATGGAGGGACAGCAGGGCCCGGCCAAAGAAAGAGCTGCGACCCCATGGCCCAGAGAACCTACCCGGAACAGCTACGCAGGGAGCCCATGATTGATAAGTACTGAATTTTCAACACTAATGTTTTCTGCATTTTATACTAAAGTAAAATACCTTATGCATCATATACTTATTCTTAGACACACTAACTACCAACATATAGGAAACGACATAATGCAGAAAGTCTCCCATAAGACAAAGAAAGTATAAGACAACACTTTGTTTAGTGGACTACTTTCTATTGTACCCTTAGGAGAGTGGGAGGTGCAGAGAAGATTCCTGGAACCAGGTTAGCATCTCTGGACCCTGATCTGCTTAAACCCATGAAGAAGAGGAAGAGGAAGGACTACTTGAGTCCATCTGAGGAAGAGTCTGAGCTGGATGGAATGGTGGGAAAGGACCGAATGTCACTGCCTAACACACATGCATTCAACTTTTAGTAATACTTTGTTATCCGTGAATGAGCGATGATCTGAGAGTCTATAAAATGATGTCATGCTAGCAACGTTATCTAAAATATTGGTGATGTAACAATTCTTACTTTGACATTTCCCTATGTGATTTTCCATCAATTATCATTTGGGATAATGTGTGTCCAAGTCTGTACTGTGTCATGGGATCAACAAAATGCACATTTGCCTTTATTAGACTTCAAACCACATATGTTGAAAAAAGTATGAGGAAGAAAACTGCACAAGCAGTATAGTGAATTACCAATTATTTTCAATTATTATTATTAGTGGCAAGAGAAAATGTCTCTCTGTTTAATTGTTCATGCTGTTGGTACCCTGTCTTTGTTGCAGTAGATCTGTGTTATATTTGTGGTTTTAGGATTATTTGAAGACAGAAGTCAGAAGCAACAGAGCAGGTGTGTATTAGCTAAAAGGTTATTGATTAAATGTAAAACTGAATTCAAGCAGCTTTAAATCATGTTTCTGCTGTACCAGACCTCCCACCAGCTTTATTGTGTGTGAACAGCAGGAGCTACTGGGATCAAGATGGAGCTCTGGACCTGGGCAAGATATCTGGAGGAGTGCAAAGCAGTAGCAGCTCCAGCCAATCTCTTTCAAGAGGTGTTGTATTAACTCTTTTGTTATATACATAAAAATGTACATTATTTGCAAACTATAATTTGAATTGTATGTTTGTGTTAGTTTTTCTCACTACGGCCCCCTGTGTTTTCAGTCCCAGAGAGTCCCACCGTGCAGAAGTAGCTTCCGTCAGGGCATGAAGTTAGAGGGCATCGACCCCCAGCATCCATCCATGTACTTTGTTCTGACTGTGGCTGAGGTACTGTGTGCAGCGCTGCTCATCCTACAGTCGCATGCTCTGTGAGGTTTGCTTCTACCTCTCACCCCAGCTGCTTTGTTACACAACCTGACTGTACACTGATCAGTCTTCTGAGAAAGACACAGACCCACATGGCTTGGGGAAAGACAGTGTCAGGTTTGTGGAAACATGGTTTGACTCCTTTTGTCCTGTCTGTAGGTCTGCGGATTCAGGCTGCGTCTCCATTTTGACGGCTACTCAGATTGTCATGACTTCTGGGTAAATGCCAACTGCCCTGACATCCACCCGGCAGGATGGTGTGAGAGCACTGGACACAAACTCTACACCCCCAGAGGTCAGACTATAGTGGGCTTTGGTTTTGAGGTGATACTGCAATTTGGACACCCATTGTCTCCTGTTCACATTTTGATATTGGCAAAGATGTTTCGGCCAATTATCTCTGAATTCCTAAGAATGTTTTAATTGGAATACTGCTTCATAATGTGTCTGTGTCTGTGTGTGCCACAGGTTGTAAAGAAGAAGAGTTTTCCTGGGCCAGCTACCTCAGGATGAGTAAAGCACAAGTTGCCCCTAAAGAGGTGTTTGCCAGCCCTGGAAGAGTAAGTCTGAGCACAGCCCTAACCCTCAGTCATCTGCTTGTGGTACCTGAGCGCCAGCAGCTAATGTGGTGTGTTTGTGTCGGTGGCCCCTTGGTCAGACGGACATGGAGTGTGGTTTCCAGGTGGGCATGAAGCTGGAGGCCGTCGACCGCATGAACCCCTCTCTGATCTGCGTTGCAACTGTGACCGACGTGGTGGATGAGCGCTTCCTGGTTCACTTTGATAACTGGGACGATACATACGACTACTGGTGAAGACATTCTTCCTGTATTTCTTTTTTTTACAACTTTTTTTATATCATAACAATTTGATTTTATTCGTCATGATGCCATGATTGAAATTCTGACCTGATTGGTCTATGTTGCACTACCTCACACAGGTGTGATGCTACCAGTCCATACATCCATCCTATTGGCTGGTGCCAGGAGAGGGGACTGTCTCTTACGCCACCTCAAGGTGTCTGACAACCTTCTAAGAATTTTACATACATATAAGACATAAACTTGATTCATCAGTGTCAGTTACAGCAGTAAGGACTGGATCCTATGTGTCTGTCCTGTCAGGTTATCCAGATCCAGGCAGGTTCTCCTGGCCGAGGTACCTGGATGAGACCGGCTCTACCGCCGTGACTGCGGACGCCTTTAATGTGGTGAGTAGACCTCAGATGACCAGCTGCAATGAAGACCACCATGCAGTGCTTTTCAGTGGTTGAATCCAATAAACCTAACTTCTAATTAGTTGGGTTAAGATAAGTTTGTAACAACGGCTGTTTTGCATTTTGACCCTCCCCTCCGCAGCGTTCTGCTCATGGCTTCCAGGCTCAAATGAAGCTGGAGGCAGTGGACAAGCGGAGTCCCGGGCTGATCCGGGTGGCCACCGTGGAGGAGGTGGACACCCACCGTATTAAGGTCAACCAGCATTGTGCGTGCATGTTGGCATGTTTAATGGTTGGATGTTCCACACCTCCATGGCTATGTCATACTAACAGCACCATATTATGAACAGGGTAGTTTGAACCCTGAAAGCTGATTGGCTGAAACTATGGTGTATGAGATTGCATACCATGGTTATGACTGTTGTAAAATGTGCAGAACCCTCTTCCTGCTGCATTCAATACAGGATTATAATTTATTTGCATTCAATACAGGATTATAATTTATGTGCATTCAATACAGGATTATAATTAATCTGCATTCAATACAGGATTATAATTTATGTGCATTCATCAACATCACATGTGCAAAAGCTTGGGCACCCCTTTGGACTATTTTTTAAACTCTGATTACTAAGGCCCAGAATGTTTGATTGGACTAATTAGGACTTCCGTTAGTCAGATGAAGTCAACATCAGTTTTTTACTAATACTCCATTTAAGTAACTCCATATATTCTGATCTGAAATTAAGATTTATTATTCTAATATTTTCCCCATTTTGTATTACCTAAGTAGATTTGCCCAACCCCTGGATCCAACATACTATTTTCTAATGTTTACTAGTCTTAAAATTAGTTTTTGTATTTTTTGGTAGTGTTTAAAAAAGATACAATGCAGGTTTAAATAAGACTACATGGGTAGAACCAGGTTGTGAACTAAACTTCTTAAAGAGCCTGGCAAAAAGTACAGATGTCAAACCAATTCAACAAAAGGCCTAGCATGTCCTGGTTTTAAGGCTCAGCGATGTTGATAAAATATAGTTTCATAACTATTCTAGGCAAATTTAATCAAATTTAATCTCAGTTAAAAATGAAGCGTTGGTTTCTGCTGTGCATGTTTTAGGGTAGGCCATACTCTATTTTTGTAAATCAATTGAATCAATCAAATAATTTATTTTGGTGTGTAGAACACAAATCCAAACATTATTTCAATTCTGAACCCTAAACTACATAAATGTTTAGTTGAATATTGTTACATTTTGTATTTTTTTGCTATTATTCCGTAATTAACTACATTTTTTTGTACCATCTACCTCAGTAATTGTAATACCGGTAATACAGTTGTTTTGAGGAGATTTATCTAATGAGAAATTAAATTTTAATTGATTTAGCCCTTTACATTTTGAATATCTGAACTATGGTTTAAAGATAGCTGAATTTTTTAAAGGGAAATGGCAATCCAGGAAATGTGTTGATACTTCACATGTGTTGTTGTGTCTGTTCATATTGTCCAGACACAACATGGCATCATCTTCAAAGTAACCTAAAGTTAAGCCTCAATTTTTTGGAGAAGATTTCAGTTTGCCATTTTATTCTTAAAGAGAAGGCATGGACTGAGTGAGAATTTCAATGGTTTATAAAATAGTTGCTTGAGGAAGAAATGGCTCAAATCAGGACAAAAACGACATCAAGTTCTCATTTGAGTAATCTTGTTGGGAAAGGGCGAGAGCTGTTTGTGTCTGAACTGCCAACTGTGAGCGATATCCTGAGGTATGGCATATACTTGAGGGAGCAATGTGAAGATGACTAGACCCAGTGCACCAGCTGGTGAGGGACATCTACCCTGTCTGATTTGTGAGTGGAGAAAAGCTTTTTAAACCACCTGTTATCAATGAAAAGGTGACTATCATGTCCAAACTCAAGGAGGTATGGAATCAGGCAGTAAAGTTCTCTCCTGGGACGGGATGCCACAGAGATGAGTTTGTCACTGAAACTGACCCTGAGACCTTCAGCTAAGTTGCAAACAACAATGATGAAATCCCAAACACTGCCCTTGCTAGTGTAAGTTATGTCATATGGCCAACTGCAGCTATAGCAACCGCATCCCTGACTGATGCAGGAATCATCACAGAAGACAACACAAGTAAAGTGATTGATAAGAACAAGGTCAAGAGAGCACAGGAGAAGTTGATGAGAGAGCTGGGTGAAGCTGGGCCAATAGGAAAGCTCCTTGATTCTGCTACAGACTTGGATATTAATCTAAACTTCACCCAGATCTCTGCTGGCCCTCCACTGATCAAGTTGCTGGAAAAGGTCATTCAAGATCTCCACTGATCAACACTATGGCTCTAAGATTGTCTGTACAGTCAGGGATGGAGTGCTTCCTGACAAGTTTGCTCTGTTGGAAATTGGATCAGTGAACCATAGCTGCTGGCTTACCACAGCAAACATACTTTTTACTATATAAGGAAAGTACTAAATAATCTGCAATTAATTGTCAAATTCATCATTGGCGTGTTCCATCCATGTTGGTTCAATGTGAAGGTAAAGCCCTCCTGGATTGAAGGGCCTAGGCATACCCTGTTTCGGCCATCAGGGGAGGGGGACCCAATGACTTAGCTGGGGGGGGACTCTGTCAGAACCAGAAGGACACTTGACATCAATTGTGATGCTTCCAGCATTGGTGACTTGATCAGATGGTCAGAAGGTGTGTCAGAGCCACCTCTCACCTGCCCACTAATTACCTTGGAGGTGAAAGACTGGCCTTGCTACACGCTAAGTACTGGCATTGAGAGGGTTTCTAAAATAGTGACTGAGCCTTCTGCTAAATAGGTTTCACAAGACAAAAGAGATGGAGGGATCAGGGCTCAGGAGACCAGCAGGAGCCTGAGAACGAATCAAAGAAGGACTTGTGCAACCTAACAAAGTTCAGGAAGTCAGGAAATTGTTCCTTGTATTTGTATCCAGTCATATTCATTTTTTTTTATTTATTTAACCTTTATTTAACCAGGTAAGTTGACTAAGAACAATTTCTTATTTACAGCAACGACCTGGGAGCAATTAGGGTAAAGTGTCTTGCCCAAGGACACAACGACATTTGGCTCAGTCGGGAATCGAACTGGCAACCTTCTGACTACAAGTCTGACTCCCTACCCACTGAGCCCCATTAAAAAATCTGCGCCCCATTCATACAGTTTACTAGTTAGTAAACATGCTAACTTAATTTGTAAATATAAATAATTTCCCTTATATCTGTTTATATTTTATAGAAGTGGCTCGAAAGAGTAAAAATGGCAATTTTGAAATACAAAAATGATGTAGGTTAGAGTCATTCTATCCAAAAAATAAACTTATATTTGAAATTCAGATGAAAAAATACATGATTTAGACACCCCTCATGTTAGGATGTCCTTCAGATTCATAGTAGCACCTGAGTATGACCCGCCCTTTGACAGCATGCTAGCTGTACAAGTCAGCATCAAAAAAAGGCCAAAAACATACAGAGCTAAAGCAAAGGCCTCTGCTTGGCTACCGGGCTGTTTAGTACTAGGTACATTTGCATTGAGCTGCTGCATTGTGTTTTCCTCTTTTTTCCATTTGTTCCATTACATCTGAACCTGCCGAATCCTTTTCCCTCTCACCGGCCTGTGTTCTGGGACCTTCGCATTTACAAATTAAGCCCTGGGGAAAATAAAAGGTGCAAATGAGGAAGGAAAGTCCTTCTCAAGACAGGTCCTTCTCAAGAAATTAGCATATTGTGATGAAGTTCATTATTTTCCATAATGTAATGATAAAAATTAAACTTTCATATATTTTAGATTCATTGCACACCAACTGAAATATTTCAGGTCATTTATTGTTTTAATACTGATGATTTTGGCATACAGCTCATGAAAACCCAAAATTCTTAAAGAATCTCAAAGAATTAGCATATCATGAAAAGGGTCTCTAAACGAGCTATTAACCTAGTCATCTGAATCAACTAATTAACTCTAAACACCTGCAAAAGATTCCTGAGGCTTTTAAAAACTCCCAGCCAGTTTCATTACTCAAAACCGCAATCATGGGTAAGACTGCCGACCTGACTGCTGTCCAGAAGGCCATCATTGACACCCTCAAGCAAGAGGGTAAGACACAGAAATAAATTTCTGAACAAATAGGCTGTTCCCAGAGTGCTGTATCAAGGCACCTCAGTGGGAAGTCTGTGGGAAGGAAAAAGTGTGGCAAAAAACGCTACACAATGACAAGAGGTGACCGGACCCTGAGGAAGATTGTGGAGAAAGACCGATTCCAGACCTTGGATGACCTGTGGAAGCAGTGGACTGAGTCTGGAGTACAAACATCCAGAGCCACCGTGCACAGGCGTTTGCAGGAAATTGGCTACAGGTGCCGCATTCCCCAGGTCAAGCCACTTTTGAACCAGAAACAGCGGCAGAAGCGCCTGACCTGGGCTACAGAGAAGCGGCACAACAAAACAACAACAAATTTTGCATGTCATTCGGAAATCAAGGTGCCAGAGTCTGGAGGAAGACTGGGGAGAAGGAAATCCCAAAATGCCTGAAGTCCAGTGTCAAGTACCCACAGTCAGTGATGGTCTGGGGTGCCATGTCAGCTGCTGGTGTTGGTCCACTGTGTTTTATCAAGGGCAGGGTCAATGCAGCTAGCTATCAGGAGATTTTGGAGCACTTCATGCTTCCATCTGCTGAAAAGCTTCATAGAGATGAAGATTTCATTTTTCAGCACAACCTGGCACCTGCTTACAGTGCCAAAACCACTGGTAAATGGTTTACTGACCATGGTATTACTGTGCTCAATTGGCTTGCCAACTCTCCTGACCTGAACCCCATAGAGAATCTGTGGGATATTGTAAAGAGGAAGTTGAGAGACGCAAGACCCAACACTCTGGATGAGCTTAAGGCCACTATCGAAGCATCCTGGGCCTTCATCACACCTCAGCAGTGCCACAGGCTGATTGCCTCCATGCCACGCCACATTGAAGCAGTCATTTCTGCAAAAGGATTCCCGACCAAGTATTGAGTGCATAACTGAACATAATTATTTGAAGGTTGACTTTTTCTTTCTTTTTTTTTGTATTACAAACACTTCTTTTATTGGTCAGATGAAATATGCAAATTCTTTGAAATAAGAATTTGGGGTTTTCATGAGCTGTATGCCAAAATCATCATTATTAAAATAATAAATGACCTGAAATATTTCAGTTGGTGTGCAATGAATCTAAAATATATGAAAGTTTAATTTTTATCATTACATTATGGAAAATAATAAACTTTATCACAATATGCTAATTTCTTGAGAAGGACCTGTATAGTGGTCAGACAGCAGCTCTGAGTAATTCTTTAAACGCAGTGAGGGGGATGTTGTCTCAATTTTCAGTGTTTTTTGTAGTTCATTCCAGTCGTTGGCATGCACTAACTCGAAGGTATGCACTTTTGGGCTAACCAGAGAGATTTACCTGCTTGAGGGCAGGCTGCAAGCAGGTGATGCTATGGTGACAAGTGAGTTTAGGTACAGTAGTGTTTTGCAGAGTAAGAGAAGAGTTGATACCAGTGAGTTAGGCGCAGAGTGCGTAACAAGGGCCAGCCAACTAGTGCATAAAGATCACAGTGGTGGGTGTTACAATCATATGCAAAGGTTTAGAAACCCCTGACAATTTCCATGATTTTCATTTATAAATAATTTGGTGTTTGGATCAGCAATTTCATTTTGATCTATCAAATAACTGAAGGACACATTAATATTTCGGTAGTGAAATTAGGTTCATTGGATTAACAGAAAATGTGCAATATGCTTCAAAACGAAATTAGACAGGTTCATAAATTTGGGCATGCTTGTCATTTTGTTGATTTGAATACCTGTATGCCCGCCACTTCATTAATTACACCTGTTCAACTGTTCGTTATCACAAATATCTAATCACCCAATCACATGGCAGCAAGTCAATACATTTAGGCATGTAGACATGGTCAAGAAAATCTGCTGAAATTCAAACCAAGTATCAGAATGGGGAACAAATTTGATTTAAGTTACTGAAAGTGACATGGTTGTTGGTGCCAGATGGTCTGGTTTGAGTATTTCAGAAAGTGCTGATCTAAGTGCATTTTCCCGCACAACCATCTCTAGGGTTTACATAGAATGGTCAGAAAAAGAGAAAATATCCTGTGAGCAGCAGTTCTCTTGGCAAAAGTTTCTTGTTGATGTCAGAGAATGGCCAGACTGTTTCAAGCTGATAGAAAAGTAACAGTATCTCAAACCGTGGTATGCAGAAGAGCATCTCTGAATGCATAATACTTCAACCCTTGAAGCAGATGGGATACAGCAGGTTGGGGTTCTAGGCTGGGTATCTGTAAAAGCACTTTGTGACAACTGCTTATATAGAAAGGGCTTTATAGATTAAAATTGATTGATTGATTGAAACCGAGGCTCCAATTTGCACGGACCCTTAACAATTGGACAAATGAACATTGGAAAAACTTTGCTTGGTCTGATGAGTCTCTATTTCTGCTGCGACATTCAGATTGTAGAGTCAGAATTTGGTGTAAACAACATGAAAGCATAGATCCAACCTGCCTTGTATCAACGGTTCTGGCTGCTGGTGGTGGTGTAATGGTGTGAGGAATATTTTATTGGCACACTTTGGGCCCCTTTGTACCAATTGATCTTAATTTGAATTCCACAGCCTACCTGAGAAATGTTGCTGAACGCATTCATCCCTTTATGAGCACAATGTACCAATCACCAAAGGACGACAATGCTCCATTTCTTTAAGCTCAAATCATCTCAAACTAATTTCCTGAACGTGAAAATTAGTTCAAGTTACTCAAATGGCCTCCACAGTGTCCAGATCTCAATCCAATTCGAGCACCTTTGGGATGTGGTTCGCCTTGTGGATGTGCAGCCAATGCCAGCCAATCTGCAACTGTGAAATGCAATAATGTCAATATGGACCACAATCGCTGTGGCAAAAAGGGGTCCAACCCAGTACTAGCAAGGTGTACATAATAAAGAGGCCGGTAAGTCAGCCTGAGAATGGAACCCTGAGGCACCCCCATAGAGACAGCCAGAGGTCCAGACTACAGACCCTTTGATATAACACACTGAACCTTATCAGAGAAGTAGATAGTGAACTGTGTGTGGCAGTCATTTGAGAAACCAAGGCTGAGTCTGTCAATACGGATGCGAAAGCTTTTTCCAGTTAGATAAAGACGGCTGCACAGTATTGTCTTTTATCAATGGCGGTTATGATGTTGTTTAGTATCTTGAGCGTAGCAGAGGAGCACCCATGACCAACTCGGAACCCGGATTGCATAGCGGAGAGGGTACTGTGGGATTCGAAATGGTCGATAATATGTTTAACTGGCTTTCAAAAGACCCCCCCTTTGAAGAGAGAAATGACTGTGGCGGCTTTCTCTTTTTTAGGGATCCCTGATGATGCAAAAGATTGGTTAAACCAGTGGTCCTCAAACCCTTCCATGGAGGGCCTAGTGTATGCAGGTTTTTGCTTTTACCTTGTAAAAGCCTGATGGATTAGCTTACTAATTGGTTAGTATCTCCCCTCACCTGGCAGTCTAGGTCCTAATTATGCTCTAATTGAAGGGAAAAACCAAAAACCAGCATACACTAGGCCCTTTATGGAAGGGTTTGAGGATCACTGGGTTAAACAGTCTAGTGATAGAGGAGTTGCAATAATTGCTGCAGAAATTTTTAGAAAGAAGAGATCCAGATTATCTAGCTATCTGAGGCATGGTGTGTGGGGCTGGAGGATCTACAGTGAAATAAAGAGCTAACTGTACGTACACACCGCCACAGACTTGAGCTTCCAAAGATACCAGAACTCATTCATTTTCAATGGAAGCCAGCTTCTCTCAGCTGCAAGGACTGGCAAAATCAGTCGGCGTCGCGTTTTGGGCGTTTTGGGCGTGTTGAGCGACCAGAGCGTCAAGCAGAAAAGTTGAAGTTTGTTCAACTTTATGGTAATGAGCTATGACGCGGTTCAGCGGCTAACGATCAGCAACCAATCGAAATATAGACATCCTTTGATGACGGTCCTGGAGTGTGTCATGAACCCAACTCTCCGAGTCCGACGTCGACGTCTTCTGCGCAAATACAATAAAGCAGCACCAAACACAACAACTTCCTGATGATCCATAATGATCCAGTGATACACAAATGAGGATTAGTTCAACTCTTATTGGAAATATGTTCCCTCGATTTAAGCGGGAATGCAATTCATTTGTTCACGATATATTTAAGGCTACGTATGCTAGTCCTGCCCTATTTTTTACAGTCTGATCATACCACGTCAGAGCGGCCAAAGCGCCCAAAGCGTTAAAAGCTTCCCCATACCTTTTTGACAAGCGTCCTTGACAGGGCATCCAGAGCTTCTTTGGAAGCTCAAGTCTGTGGCGGTGTGTACGTACAGTAACAGAAACTGCAATAGACTGCATAATGAAAAGCAGTCACTGGTATTGGTGATGAATTGGCAGAGTTGAATTGGGAGAGTGCTGCACATAGGTACAGGGCCTAAGTTTGAGGCTAAGGCCTAGCAGAGAAGTAGCCTGAGGTACCGTGTTAGGAACATCAGCCTGCCAAAGATGGCAATTAATGCAAGGAGACCCAAGGTTTTTTCACAGCAGAAGAGGTCTGCAAGAAAGAGTGGGAAAAAAATTCAAAGATTAAGAATAGAAAAACTCATAGCTGGCTACAGAAAGTTTTTGGATGCAGTAACTCAGCATGTATTAAGTGATGGGTGCCCACACCTTTACACACACCATGTCCACTCAAGTGACAGTCATGTTTTTTGGGAAAGTGAGGCGGAAGTATGTTGGATCTTGGAAGTTACATTTGTCAGCTTTAATAAATGGAAAATGCAAAAAAATTGCAATCCTGTATACATGTGCAGATATGTCTTGTTTCTACCATGTAGAGGTGAGGTCAACTTCTGTGGACAGGAAGATTCAGTGTAACATTTTTTTTCCAGGGGTGCCCAAACTTGCGTACAACTGTATATACCAAATCCCTTTGTCCCTCATTTATCAAAATACCACAGGTCCATTTTGATGGCTGGAGTCATATGTATGATGAGTGGATAGACTCAGACCACCCTGACATCCACCCAGTGGGCTGGTGTGAAAGTACAGGTCACCCTCTCAAAGTGCCCCCCTGTGATTCCAACAAACCTCCAGACCTCGGTAATATCTACCATACTTCCCTACCTTGCCTTTCTCTGAGTATCAACATGTTCAGTTGGATGATGGCTCTGTGTGTTCTTGTGTGTGGATGTGTGTTTTTAAATCAGGCCCCAGAGAGCCTGCCCCCACTGGCCAGTCCAGTTTCTCCTCCCTGCCTTGCAAAGGAATCAGCAATCCCAGATCCACGAAGTACAGCTTCCACCACAGGTCAGTACCAACAGTAGATTGGGAAAAACCTATAAAACAGTAAATGGAAGTAGGTATGTTTCATATATCTTTTGTGCTATGTTCATGAACTTATAATGTTATTACGTTAATAGATGAGTCAACCATTTCTTTTAAAACAGAAAGTGTCCAACTCCTGGATGTGATGGCTCGGGTCACGTGACAGGGCGTTTTACAGCGCATCACTGCCTCTCAGGCTGCCCATTGGCTGAGCGAAATCAGGGCAGACTCAAGACTGACCTATCAGATACAGAGGGGAGCGGAGCCAAGAGAAACATTTTAATCTTTGGCCAAAGGACCAAAAAGTCTCGGTACCATGGCAGGTTAGCCTCATTTGAAAAGTATCTAAAGCTGTTTGTCTAGTATTCATACTAAGGAGGTATATTGGTGTAGTGATGGCAACTGAGTCATAGTGTTGTATAGATGTTAGTACCCCAATGTAGCACTGATTCTCATCAGGTTTCTCTTTCTCTATTATCAGGATTGGCCGTCCCCCCAAGTACAGAAAAGGCCAACAGAGACCCTACCAGAGTAAGTGTTGCAGTTTGAAGCTTTGTACACAGCAGGCAGATCCACTAATGACTGCACTTTGATTCATTGTGGCAGTACGAGTCTACCTCCTATCATGCATTATAATGGTATGTTTGTGTTGCAGCAATGGCTACGGAGGGTATTTGCCCCTCTCTGTTCATGTCTGCCCTGTCGGCTCACCCAGACCGAACCCTGTCTCTCTGCTGGGAGCAGCACTGTCAACTTCTACCTGGCGTCCAGGGCATCCATGCTACCCAGGTGGCAACATGGACAGTGGAGGAGGTATCTACTTTAATACTATCCCTTGTTTATCACTGGCTGAGACACGTGAAAGAATCAAAGTGAAGAGCTCTTCTTGGTGTTCTTGGTAACAGGTCTTTGGGTTTGTCCAGAATCTGACCGGCTGTGAAGAACAGGCCTGTGTCTTCAAAGATGAGGTAAGTACATTGTTTTGAAACTAACAGCAGCACATGCAAAACAAGTTACTGTATATTTTGTTTCTTTGTTTTTTGTTTGTATGGTTAATAATTTATTCTTGCAATTCTGAGCCGGTTGTGTAATTTGTTCTCAGATGATTGATGGGGAGGCCTTCCTATTATTGACACAGACTGACATCGTCAAAATCTTGAGCATCAAGCTCGGCCCCGCCCTCAAGATCTCCAATGCTATATTGATGTTCAAGAGTACTGATGAAGGCCTCAAGTGATCCCGCCCCCTGCTGGCCAGAGACTGGCCAATCATCATGTGCCAAATAATTCATTCGGAATCCTACCCCTGTTTATGTGTTTGGTGTTCAACACCCATCAGAGAGGGAGGGTGGGACTGCGTGATAGGTGAGGGAGGTGGGGTGAGGGGGGGAGGGACAAAATGAGAGGAAGGAAACAGCAAATGTCTAGAACATTTTCTATAAGGTTGTAACTGCTAGTGCAATAAAAATAGTAAAATCAGATGAAGTCTTACCTGAAAGTGTGAAGGCCATCAAATATGTTGCCATTCATTCAAAATATATGAAAAACATGTTTATGTAATTTAGTTACATTATGTTTTATTTGAAATCCACGGTGATGAACTGCTACTGTCCCTGGTCAGGAGATAGAGCAAATGAACAGGTTTTAATACCAGAAACTGTTTTCAAACTTTTAAAGCACTTACAGATCTTATGTGGTATAAAGTGAAAATCATTTTTCAAGATATGAACTTTGTTTGAAACATTGTCCAAAAGTTTACATTTGTAGTCAGAAATATAAAAATATCTGGGGGATTTATTGTTTTATATCAGTTTTGTATGTAGGATTATGCACTGTACTTAAATGGAATGTGACAAGGGCTCGAGGAGGCTTCAAACTATATTTCTCTCTGGTGGGAAAACGGTCACTACATTCTGTTAAAAACATGCATTCCATATGAACAAATAAATGTCCAGTTAATTACTTGTCTTGACTGCAGTTAATTGGTAATCATTATGAATTAATTTTAAATCCATACATTTATTAACAAATTTCCCATTCATTTTGTTGGATTACATTCCTTACTATTAAGATACATATTTTTAATATTGAAAGTGAGTTATTTGGCAAAACAATTATCTTGAAATTTAGTAGTGCACTATTATTTTGTAACGTTTTTCACACCACAAATACTGGTTATAGTATCCTTGTGAGCAAACTTTTGATTACCATGAAAACATTTCTTAACGCAAAATCCTATGTCACAGGTGTCAAACCGGTTCCACGGAGGGCCGAGTGTATGCAGGTTTTCGCTCTTACCTTGTACCTGACTGATTGAATAGGTTACTAATTGGTTAAGATCTCCCCTCTCCTGGCAGTCTAGTTCTTAATTGGGCTCTAATTGAAAGGAAAGACCAAAAACCAGCGGTCATACACCGGGCCCTCCGTGGAACCGGTTTGACATCCCTGTATGTAGTCTGACCATATACAACAGGGTTCATCAACTCCGGTTCCTAAGGGCCGAAACACTTCTGATTTTTGTTCTCTCTAATTAGGGAATGGGAAAGCAGGTGATTGCATTTAACTACTAGTTCAAATAAAAAATCAGAAGTGTTTCCCGCATGATCCTATCCCTGATTGGGATTCTCTGCCCTAATGTAAAACAAATATGGGGTATGTACACTTAAATGTGAAACGCACGCACACGCGCACAATGTTCCCGCCCCTCTGTTTTTGCTATGATTCACTAGCTCCAGTTGAATCATTGCCCAAGAAGACAGCGCTGTGCTCAGCTCAGGCAGGGGCACTTGACACAATCCGCGGGACTTCGCTCACTGTCAAATAGATACTGCCATCACACACCTGCAACAGGTAAGCTCAGTGTTAATGTCCACTTCAGGTTTATTGAGAGTTTGATTACTGTAGCATATATTTCTTTATGTATATATGCAGAATGTTGAAAGTAAGGCTTTTTACATATTTTTTCATTACGATGATCTCGAGGTAATCGAAATATTGTCATGCCCGAGGAATACAATAGTAAACACGAATCGACTAGCCTATGAAAGACCATATTGGAAATGGACCCAATGCATATTTTATCAAAATGCAGAATTTTTAATAGATTTAAAAGATTGCTCGCTCAATAAGATTGACACTTCTTACTTTTCATACCTTTAATGCAATCTATTATTGAAGTCATATCGCTTATCCATAAGATAGTGTACTGTTATAATAGAGGCTACTAAATTGATTAAGTAGGCATAAAGGTTAAACATTTCCTAAGATCAGGGAAGGAACATTTCAAAACATGTTTGTCAAGGCACTGTGTCTGGGGGTTGAGATATTGTTTTGAATAATGACCTAAGCCATCCCCCGCATCTCTGTGGATGTAGGACTGGCAAAATAATATTTGCAGTGTAAACATGTCCTCTAATATGAACCATGTACTAAAGCTACTTTGTTTTGCCTACATTGGGTTTCGAACCGGAACCACCCATTTCTCAGGCTGGCATAAGGGCTCAGCACCAAAAGCATGTGCTGACAGGGCTGATATCTTGATGTTTCTTTTGCATCCTCTTTGCAATCACAGGTTTGTGAAGCACTGATGTAGCCTTCCCATTGGCCAAGGAATGGATCAAGACCATGGCAAATAGTAATCCAGTGAGTGTTTCAATATCAACTGTGTTGGGTTCTCTAAAGACAACCATACATTAGTGTCAATACTGTAAATCGGTAGTTTAAACCTATTTTTAGTAACTGATTGTTTCAATTGCATCCATTGTCTATTTGTCTTCTAGCTTAGATCATCATCCTCCAACCTGGGGGATGTCAACCTGGGCCCCTCAGCCAACCCGCAGTATGTGTGATATCAAAATGTTATGGGTTTCAATGATCCACCACCTAAACTGAATTAGGGTCCTGATCTCGTATGCATTCAATTGCAACCACTTAAATAGTTGTACTGTGCTATCAATTATTTTTATTCTGGTCTCTTGTCATTACCTGCTATTAAATGTGTAATGTCAGTCTGACTGACACTAATATTTTTGTTTTAAAATGTGTGTAGTGCCAAGCCCACAGACTTTGACTTCCTGGCAGTTATTGGAAAAGGGACCTTTGGGAAGGTAAGGCTGTACTGCTTGCAGAAATCATTAACTCAGTCTATGCAGAACTGGCAAGGTTACCTTGGTAAATAGACAAAAGACAAACACAAAAGCAATGAATTAAAAAACAAGTTAATGAAAAATTGCACTCAAGAATGAAGAAACTACACTGCCCAAAATAATTAAGGGAACACGCAATGATCACAGTATACCACCAAGTCAACTAAACTTCAGGGATATCAATCTGTCCAATTAGGAAGCATAATCTATTGTAAATCAATGTCACCTGTTTTGGTGCAAATGAAAGTGACAACAGGTGAACTGGAAGTAACTGCAAGACCTCCCCAAAAAAAGCTAATGGTTTTGCAGGTGGTGGACACCAACATTTGCTCTCTCCTTATCTTTCCTGACTTATTATTCTTCAGTTCTGCATTTTGCTAATGTCCTTGTCACTACTGGTAGTATGACGTGGTACCTGCAGCCAACATTCAGGTTGCAAAGCTAGTCAAGCTCCTCCAAGATGGCACATCCATACGTGCCTTCAAGAGGTTTGCTGTATCTCCCAATACAGCCTCAAGAGCATGGAAAAGATACCACGAAACATGCCGTTACATGAGGAGACCTGGACAGGGCCTATTAGAAACAGACTCCACAAGGGTGGCATGAGGGCTAAACATCCTCTGTGCTCAAAGCCCAGCACTGTGCAGCTTGATTGGCATTCGCCAGAGTACACCAGAATTGGCAGGTCCAACACTGGCACCCTGTTCACTTCACAGATGAGAGCAAGTTCACAATGAGAATATGTGACAAATGTGAAAGTGTCTGGAGATGCCATGGTGAACACTATACTGCCTGCAACATCATCCAGCATGACCGGTTTGGCAGTGGGTCAGTGATGGTATGGGGAGGCATAACCTTGGAGGGTCGCACAGACCTTCACATGCTAGCCAACGGTACCCTAATTGCCGTTAGGTACCGGGATGAAATCCTTAGACCCATCGTCAGATCTTATGCTGGTGCAGTGGGCCCTTGGTTCCTCCTGGTGCAGGACAATGCCCAGCCTCAGGTGGCCAGAGTGTGTAGGCAGTTCCTGGATGATGAAGGCATTGATGCTATTGATTGGCCCTTGCGTTCCCCAGACCTGAATCCAATTGAAGACCTCAGGGATGTAATGTAATGGTGCATCAGACGCTGCCAAGTAGCACCACAGACTGTCCAGGAGCTCACTGATGCCCTGATAGATGTCTGGGAGCAGATCCCCAGGATATTAAGTTTAATTCCTGTCTTTATTCAAGAGTGCGTTCTTTCAATTTGAGAGCATTTCTAATTAATATTACATTCAGATTTTGTAATAATTTCCCTCAAAACCTTGCTATCACACTCAAATAGCCACTGCTCAAACTTTATGCTTGGACTCATTTCCTGCTCTCAGCTTCAAAACTTCTGCTCGCAATCAGGCTGCTTCTGTCCGCTTGCAAATCTTCTGTCGGATTTCTCCTGCACCCTGAGATTTTCTTGTGTTAAAACCATAGAGAGTATATAAAATGGATTAAGCGATGCCATACATTTCAACGGAGACCAAGTAAAGTCAATTAGAAGCACTTTTCCGGTGGTAGCTGAGCTTGACAACGTAGATGTGACGTGAGCAATTTGTCTGAAAGTTGTAATTCTTCTGGTAGCTGTGCCAAGACAAATCTGAATCATTCCGAATCTTACTTCATATGAATTCACTTGCCACATACCGAAGTATTTCCAATCCATCAAAATGTTGCTGAAATTTTTTGTTACGATGCTTTTCATGGACTCTATGGGCTTCTCCCTTGACTGTATGCCTCCACGTCCCCCAGACTGGCGACTGCGTGCAAGCTTCTACTGGACTAAACGGTAATTTCTCAGAAATTCACAGAATTTCAAGTGGTTATGACACAATCGTTAGCCTATTTTTACAAAAACGGCTGCTACGGGGCCATAACGTAAGATACAAGGTATTGGAGCCTTTTATACATTATTGTGTTTTTTTTAGAAATAAACATTGGACAAATAGAGTCTTTATGCGCTTCAGATGTAAATTTATTCGCTCTCAAAGTGATGCCAAAATGAATGGGAGTCTATGGAATGTGGAAGGTGTGCCTTGGTAGCCTCAGAATCTCCCCATCAGAGCTTCGCTTTCCGGATGCTGGCTTACCCCAATGGTTACAACCCTGTCAAATTTCACCAACCAATAGAATTCCAGGTGTAGGCTTGACCAACGAAATGATCCCTGCCCCGTTGAGGGTGCGTTGTTTTTTTCTACAACACTTAACAGCCAAGAATATTATCATGGCTATCATCTTGTGCCGCAAATATGACTTTATCAATATAATTTTGTAGAAAGTAATGAAACACCATTAAAAGAGCAAAAACCTACTTGACGATCCATGGTAGCCGGACTGCTCCTGTCTTCCTGACGTCGTTTTCTGCTCTCCAGCACACCAACGGGGCTGGTGTTTTATTTGATTTCATTCATGTCTTCTTAACAAGTCAAGGGTAGAACATATAAAAAAGCATTTGAAGGCGGGAGTGGAGGAACCGTGGAGGTTTGAGTTCCCGCCCTCAGGCGTTGTAAAGCAATACGAATGCACCCTCCACGGGGCAGGGATCATTTCATTGGTCATCCCTACACCTGGAATTCTATTGGTTGGTGAATTCTGACAGGGTTTTAACACAAAAAAATCTGAGAGCACAGGAGAAATCCGAGAGAAGATTCGCAAATGCACAGAGGCAGCCTGAGTGCCGTCACGTTGTTGGCGGTTTTTGGAGAGAGGTAGACCAGACAAGTAGCAGATGGTTTGCAGATTTTATTGTATACAGTCCAGGGTGTACAAACGAATAGCAATAGCTGGCAGAATAGAGCAGCAAGTGCACAATGGTAGAAGCTTAACTAATAACTCTGCTCCCTAGACACACGGAGAGTTCAAGCGTGTACGCAATAAACTCAACTGGAATAACAGAAGTGCACAACGAATATAACTATCTTCCAAGCTCTAAGCGGCATAGACGCTTTGATCGGTTAAACCTCAAGAGGGTAAACCTCAAGAGCTGCCTACTTATACATCATATACATATCCCGGACTGAAGAAAACCAAAGTAATAATAATCACACGTAACAATGTATCAGTGAACCGCTCCACTCCCCTGAACACCCGAGCTTATATAGGAACTTATTAGATTAATGGCTATAGGTAATTAGATATCAGATATTACAAGAACTTGATTTACTAGACTGAGACCTATCCATAGCTTCTGGTGTTCAGGGGGGTGGTGCCACCGCTCCATACACACACACACACACACACACACACACACACACACACACACACAATAACTTTTTTACATAGACTGGATATATATCTATATAACTAAATGAACTCAATAGACATAAATGCACATACATACATATAAATACAGATAACACACTTAAGAGTCCATTTCCCAGTTCATGGCCAAGCCTTCCCACTCTGGGACAGCGTGACAAGTGCGAGGAGAAGTTTTGAAGCTGAGAGCAGGAAGTCTGTCCAAGCAACAACATATCTGAGTCAAAGCAAAAAGTTTGAGCTTAAGAAGAGCAAATAGTGGCTATTTGAGTCTGAGAGCAAGGTTTTGAGGAAATTATTGCAAAGTCTGAACGTAGTAATTAGAAATGCACTCAAATTGAAAGAACGTGCTCTTAAATAAAGAGGAATAAAACTCCATACCAGGACACCATCCGCCATCTCATCAGGAGCAAGCTCAGATGTTGTTGGGGGTACATACAGGCACGTGAGGGTCATACACACTACTGAGTCACATTATGAGTTGGAACAGCCTGTGATTGTAATTGTTTACTTTGATTTTCGGTGTGAGTTCGAATACAGCCCTCAATCAGTTGATTTTGGTTTCCATTGACCATGTACCCTCCAATGTTTAAGGTAGGCAATGTGGTCCCACCCAAAAATAAGTACAATTTGCTGTGTCCCCCACAATAACAAACTCTCTTTTATGCCCTTGCTCCTTGAATTACACAATGTTCAGTAAATATTTCAATCTTTAATATGCTTCAATCATCGAGACCTGATGTGTGTTTTGAGTGGTACCTTAATTGTTTTTAGCAGGGTGTTATTCCAGTATTTTGTAATTGTGTCTGAAATGACCCCCTCCCCACACACACACACCATTTTGGTTTGACTGGTTATGAATGTGTCCACATTGCCCTGTTATATTGATTTATTATAAGGTTATGATAGGAGACTGTGATGCAGTTGGTGTTGAGTCAACAATGGGAGATTTACTGACAACTTCCCTGCATCCAGGTTCTACTTGCCAAGCTCAAAGCAGACAACATGTTTTATGCTGTCAAAGTATTACAGAAGAAAGTCATCCTGAAGAAAAAGGAGGTTGGTCTAAAAACATTTCACAGCAATATTTCACATATACTGTAGGTTATTTTCGGTGATAAATATAAATTAAATCAACCGTTGTGTATGAATATCAATGTGTAGCAGAACTGGTTTAGCCTGTCTGTGTTGTGTGTTTATAAAAAGATAACAACTTATCTGCTCCCCAAGTAGGTTCTGTCCTTTGTACTCTGACAGATTTTACAGCCCCCCATACTCTATTGGGTGTTTCTTACAGTACATTCCCACTGTCAGAATTTTTGAATGTACACTCACCGGCCTCTTCATTATGTACACCTGTTCAACTGCTCGTTAACGCAAATACCTAATCTGCCAATCACATTGCAGCAAGTCAATGCATTTGTATGTAGAAAAGGTCAAGATGATCTGCTGAAATTCAAACCAAGCATCAGAATGGGGAAGAAATTTGATCTAAATTACTTTGAACTTGGCATGGTTGTTGCTCCCAGAGCTGGTTTGAGTATTTCATAAAGTGCTGATCTACTGGGATTTTCCCACACAACCATCTGTAGGGTTTACAGAGAATGGTACGAAGAACAGAAAATATCCAGTGAGAAGCAGTTCTCTCAAATGCGTTGTTGATGGAAAGGTCATAGAAAGAATTGCCAGACTGATTCGAGCTGATAGAAAAACAACAGTAACTCAAATAAGTACTTGTTACAACCAGGGTATGCAGTATCTCTGAACACACAACACATCAAACCTTGAAGCAGATGGGCTACAGCAGCAGAAGACCACACCGGGTACCACTCGTTAAGAACAGGAAACTGAGGCTACAATTTGCACGGGCCCATCACAATTAGACAATAGACCACTGGAAAAACATTGCTCTGATTAGTCAATTTCTGCTTCGACATTCAGATGGTAGGGTCAGAATTTGGCGTAAACAACATGGAAGCGTGGATCCATCCTGCCTTTTATCAACGATTCATCCAGGTGGTAGTGATAGTGGTGGTGGTGCTATGGTGTGGATAATTTTCTTGGAACACGTTGAGTCACTTAGTACCAATTGAGCATTGTTGAAATGCCACAGCCTACCTGAGTATTGTTGCTGACCATGTCCATCCCTTTATGACCACAGTGTACTTCCAGCAGGGTAATGTGCCATTTCACAAAGCACACATCATCTCAAACTGGTTTCTTGAACATGACGATGAGTTCACTGTAATCAGATGGCCTCCACAATCACCAGATCTCATACCAATCAAGCACTTTTGGGATGTGGTATGGGAGATTCACATGGATGTACAGCTGACAAATCTGCAGCAACTGTGTAATGCAAACATGTCAGTAAGGACCAAAATCTCTGAGGAATGTTTACAGCCCCTTGTTGAATCTATGGCATGAAGAGGCAGTTCTCAAGTCAAAAGTGAGTCCAGCCAGAGTGTATCATTAAATCACAGTATCTTTGTGTTTTTTAGCAAATTACAGACACTTTATACAGTTGCAATCTGTAAGTATTTGGACAGTGAAACAAGTTTTGTTGTTTTGGCTCTGTACTCAAGCACTTTGAATTTTAATGATAAAATTATGATTAGGGTAAAAGTAGTATTTTCATCCAAATTGGAGGAATCATGTAGAAATAACACAATGTGATTTACAGCACTTACAAAGGCACCAAAATCATGAGTACAATCACAAGAAGATACAAGAGAGCAATGTGTTGTATTTAATTAAAATACAAGGATTTGTATTTGTAACATACAGTAGCAAAAGTATGTTAACCATTTGGAATAACCTAGATTTCTTTATAAATTGGAAAAACAATTTGATCTGTTTGTCAAACAAACTCACAGAAATAGACAAACACAGTCTGCTTAAACTAATAACTCACAAATACATAATATAAACATTCACAGTGCAGTGTGGAATAAGTACAGTAGGTGACTGTAAGAGTAGAGGAATCCTAGTGTCAGCTAGGGACTTACAGAAATCTCTGAAACATGCGAACATCTCTTTTGACTAGTCTACAATATGTAAAACACTAAACAATAATGGAGTTCATGGTGGACACCACAGAAGAAGCCAGTGCCACTGCTGTCCGAAAAACACTGATGCACGTCTGTATTATGCAAAAGAGCACCTGAATGTTCCACAGAACTACTGGCAAAATATTCTGTGGACAGATGAAACCGAAGTTGAGTTGTTTGGAAGGAACACACAACAGAATATGTTGTGTGAAAAAAAGGCACAGCAAAGCACAACAACATCAAACCTCAACCCAACTGTACAGTATGGTGGAGGGGGCAACATGATTTGGGGCTGCTTCTGGGCCTGGACCTCTTGATATTACTGACGGAAAAATAAATTCCCAAGTGTATCAAAACATTTGGGAGGAAATTTGGTCGGCTAATTGAAGCGCAACAGAAGTTGGGAAATGCAACAGGACAACAACCCAAAGCACAAAAGTAAATCATAAACTTAAAGGCTTTAATAGAAAAAAAGATCCTGACCTAAATCTGATTGAGCTGCTGTGGCGTTACCTCAAGAGATCTCTTCACACCAGACATCCCAAGATTATTGCTGAACTGAAACAGTAAAGAGGAACAGTCCAAAATTCCTCCTGACCTTTTTGCATGTCTGATGCATAACTACAGGAAAACGTTAGTTGAGGTTGTTGCTGTCAAAGGCTCAACCAGCTATTCATTCCAAGGATTCGCATACATTTCCACCCTGCACTGGTTACAGACTGAGTTTATCAATTGCTGTGACTTGGGTTGCAAAGGGTCTGAACAATTCCGGTAAATGTCCGGAATCTTTATGGACATTTTCTATGTGAAGTTAAGCCTGGGAATTTGGGGAACTTTGCTTAAAATAATCAAAAATATATCTACCTATAATAATACCTTTTTTATTATTATTATTTATTTATTTTTTGTTGTTGTGATTTTTTTTCCCATATTCCTCCCTTCCCAATACCCTCTAATCCTGCCTTATCGGCAGCTCCGCAACTCCCTGCATTGATCTGTGGTATGGCGGAGGGCGCGCACACAGTTCATCCAACACATGTTGCTCTAGCTGCCGATTCTTTTCGCACTGCAAGTCCAACATGGAAGCCTTTAGTCAGATCATGCACGGGATGATTACGTTCCCCACAGGCGTCCGACCTGGACACAAGGAGGTGCTGGAAAGTGACTTGGCAAGATAGATAATCGGATTTATCTATCCCAAATCCCGGGCAGCGCTATGCCAATTTGTGCTGTCTCGTGGAGGAGGCCCGGGGAAAAGTCAGAGAACCCATAGTCAGGCTTGAATGACTGACCAGGGCTGGTCCTAGACGGGGGCAAACACTGTTCAAATGGCAACACTATATTATGGCTGGCAACACAAACTCTGATTTTTCTTTTCAGAATAATAGCGGTCATTTAAATTTGTTGGTTAACCTGGTTAAATAAATAAATATTAATGACATCATATCATCACGCCCCCCCCAATCATCCCCAGCTTTCAAGTGGCTCATTCATCCTGTTTCATCTCTCAGCAAAATATATAAATGTATTAAATAATGTATAAAATACTGTGAGGGAGTATGACTGAGAACATCAGCTAAATGACTCAACTGAAGGACCTTGTAGGATGTGTTTTCTCTTCGTAATCTCGTCTCATGCTTGGGGCTGGCCCCTGTCTCTTGTCCACTGATTCTAAGCCACTTTGTGTTCTCTAGCAAAAGAATATCATGGCAGAGAGAAATGTGCTGCTGAAGAGCCTGAAGCACCCTTTTCTGGTGGGACTCCACTTCTCCTTTCAGACCCCAGAGAAGCTCTACTTTGTCCTGGACTATGTCAACGGCGGAGAGGTAGCTAGCTAACAGCCTTGGTGTTTCCAAAGGTTTTATATGACTGCTGCTAATTGCAAAGGGAGTAGACTGTTGCAGACTGTGGCAATGTCTCTAATAAGTAATCCTTTATTTATATTAAAACTGCAAGACATTGGCAACTGAGAAGCTGTGGAGCATTTTGGCCCCAAGCGCTGGGCTCAGTTAATGACAACAATCATTTTTCTCCAATTTCATTTCCGTCTCAGTCCAAAGTCTCTATATTAGTGCTATTATATGTACGTTAATATTGTGGTAATAATATTACATGCTGTGACAAAGCCCAGCAGACTGATATATTAATTATTAAAGAAAACATTAAACAATCCCATTTTCCGACTGCTGGCTTGCCTCTGAAGCTAAGCAGGGTCGGTTCTGGACAGTCTCTCGGTGGCAGAAAAGATACAGTTGAAAGGGATGGGACAGGGGTCCTTCTGGTTTTAAGATTAAATCCCAATGCCCCAGAGGCAGTTAATGGAATGTTCCCCTGCAAAGGATACCAATCCTTGACTCTCTGTGGTCACTCAACATCCCATCACATTTATCATAACAGTAGAGGTGTTAAATAACCCCAGTGGTTTGGCTACATTTTGTTATCTGGCCCTCATGTCGTCATAGCCAACCCAGCTTCCATTCATCCACTCTTCGCTCCTCACTGAAATATATAATTGTAAAGCAATTTAGACACTATAGGTGTGTAATTAAAAGGTTGCTCTGGGTAGGCACAACAAAATACATTACTCAAATGTTGTAAACGTTCTCTAACCACTGTCTTTTTTGGTTTTGTAGCTTTTCTTTCACCTACAAAGGGAGCGGTACTTCTTGGAGCCAAGGGCGCGGTTTTACACTGCCGAGGTTGCCAGCGCCATTGGTTACCTTCACTCCCTCAACATCGTTTACAGGTTATTTTACAAAGACACATTCACTCAATATCAACACCATTATGTATCATGTAAAACCCCAAATTCCAAAAAGTATGGACAGTATGGAAAATAAAAACAAAATTTCATAAGACTTGTATTTAAACAAAAACGTATCAAGGTATTTGATGTTTTACCTAATCAACTGTAGAGTTTTAACATTTATTTTTAAATTGATGGATGCAACACGTTCCAAAAAAGTGTGGAAAGGGGCCATTTAGGACTAATATCGATGATACATATTGAAATGAAGTTGATGTGAAACAAGTGTGGCAATCATGTTATCATAGTATATAAGGGGCCTCCACAAAAGGCTTTCAAGTGCAAGGATGGGTCGAGGCTCATCAATCTGCCAACTAATGCGTCAAAAAATAATTCAACACTTTGAGGACATTCCCTGAAGAAAAATCAGAATGATTTTGGGCATTTCACCTACAGTATAATAAAAAATTCAAGGAAACTTCTGAATCTACTATCCCTCAGACGTCACTGTCTGAAAAAAAAAAGATTCTGTAATGGATGAGATGGGCTCTGGAATACTTTGGTAAACCTTTGTCAGTCAACATCATTCGCCGCTGATCCACAGATGCAACTCAAAGCTGTACTATGCAAAGCATAATAATTACCAACTCAACCACTATAAGTGACCAGAAATTCTTACAGTGATGTCACCGCAATATTTTCGGAACTACATTTACATTCAGGGGAGGTCTTTTGTTGACTTCCTGATCTTTATTTGTCCCATTATATTTTCCAAATGACAAAGATTGACACAATTCAAAACTAACAGTTTGTAGTTTCGAAAAAGTAAAAGTGACGTCAATGTAAGAATTTCTGGTCACTTACGGTGGCCGAATTTTGAATTACCAAGGTGTGTTGCCTGTCATGTCGGAAAATAACCGGCACAATGATTTTGAGTTGTTTAGGTGTCAGAAGTGTTCCTTTAATCTCCAAGTGACTGGAACAAATATATATTCTTAATTTTAAAGAAAATACAGCTCTGAAAAAAAAAGAGACCACTGCCAATATTCTTTAAATCAACCCCAATTCTGAAAAACTTGGGACAGCATGGAAAATGCAAAATAAAACTAACGAAAAGTAATTTGAAAATTCTATTCACTCTGTTCTATACTTAAACACATTATTAACACATTACTTTATGTTTTACGTATTGAATTAATTTTTTTTTTTAAATATACACTCATTTCAAATCTGTTGGGCACGAACACAACCCCATACATGAAATTCGCTGGCTTTCGGAATTGACGCCGAATAGCTTGGATGGTCCTTTTCTTTATTGGCTAAGAAAACACAATGGTTGTTTTGTACAAAAACGATTTCAAATGTTGACTCGTCGATCACGAAACACGATTCCACTGTGCTTCTGTCCATCTCGGATGAGCCCGAGCCCAGAGAAGTTGGCGGTGCTTCTGTACAGGGTTGATGTATGGCTTGTGCTTTGCATAGTAAAGCCTTAACTTGCATCTGTGGATACAGCGGCAAATGATGTTGATTGACAAAAGAATCCCCAAGCCCATGCCAGGATATCCATCACAGATTCATTAGCTTTCTTAAGACAGTGACGTCTGAGCAATCGAAGATCAAACGCATTCAGAAATGGTTTCAGTCTTGCCATTTACGCATGGAGATTTGACCGGATTCCTTGACTCTTTTAATTATACTGTGCACCTTAGAAGGTGAAATGCCCAAAATACTGCGAATTTGTCTTTGGGAAATGTGTTTCTCAAATTGTTGGAGTCTTCGCTAATACAGATTGGCAAGCCTCGACCCATCCTTGCTCTTGAAGGCCTTTTTTGGAGGCTCCTTATACAAATACTATGATTACACGATTGCCTCACCTGTTTCACATCACCTTCTTATTTCAACTTGTCCCGTCGCTATTGATCCTAAATTGCCTCTGTCACAACTTTTTTGGAATGTGTTGCATACATTAATTTTAAAATAAATGTTAGGTAAAACATCAAATACTATGTTTATTATTTAAATGCAAGTCAATGTACATTTATAAAATCCCTCTTAGTCAGAATTTGGTAGTGTCGGACGAAAATAAGTCCTTATTTCTAAAATATTTAACACCACCTTACCATGCCTTTAATCTTTTTCTCATTTTCTCTTAATTGGCTGCAGATCCTTTGGCGCTCACTTTGACGATGCAATTTTTACCCCACATCTTGGGACCACACCAGTCTTTGGCCTGTTGCCTACTTAGCCAAATTCTTATTGTAGATTATTATAACAGAAAGAATGCATAAGTAATTAAAAAACCCTTCAATTGAATTTCGACCTGTAAAAAATTAATGAAAAAATTAATGAAACCATTTTGGAGCAACATATGCTGCCATCAAGATGTTGTCTTTTCCAGGGTCGTCCCTGCATTTTCCAGCAAGACAACACCAAACCTCTGCCCGGATTACAAGCACATGGTTGCATAAGCAGAGAGTGTGGGTGCCTGCATGGCCTGCCTGCAGTCCTGACGTATCTCCGATTGAGAATGTCTGGTGCATTATGAAGTGCAAATAATGCAACAAAGGCCCTGTACAGTTGCACAGCTGACGACATGCATAATGGATGAATGGGGGAACATTTCCCTTGCTAAACCTAATCAAGCTTAGGTGTTATTATAAGAAATGTTGATGTTACACAGTGGTAAACTTTTTTGCATTGTGCTGCGGTCATCAGATTTGAAATTAGGCTATTTTCAAAAATAAATGAATAAATTAAACGATGAAATACAACATCAAATAATGTGTAATAGTACAGTGTGAATTACATTTTTTCCATACTGTCCCAACTTTTGGTGATTGAGGTTGTACCATGTCTGCAAGAAATCTCATATTTGTTGTTTGTTTTTACATAGAGATCTGAAGCCAGAGAATATTCTCTTAGACTCTCAGGTACGTGTTCTCTTACAAGTGGCTGTAACATTATCATATTTCTTCTTACATCTCACTTCAGCTCACTTTCTCCTCATATTAGAGATAATGGTTCAAGATTTCACAGTACAGTATGAAATGCATTCTGTGGGTTCCCTGAAATATTGGGATGGCACTTGTAATGTGTTTCGCAGGGCCACGTGGTGCTTACAGACTTGTAATGTGTTTCGCAGGGCCACGTGGTGCTTACAGACTTGTAATGTGTTTCGCAGGGCCACGTGGTGCTTACAGACTTGTAATGTGTTTCGCAGGGCCACGTGGTGCTTACAGACTTGTAATGTGTTTCGCAGGGCCACGTGGTGCTT
>JACXGM010001935.1:14641-42094 GCA_016801145.1 Umbra pygmaea | reverse complement strand
ATCTAATGTTGTGTCTGTCCTGTCAGGGTTATAAGAGGCCGGTGGGACCAGAGGGGATGTACGGCCCCCCTGCTAAGCGCCATGAGGGGGAGAGCTACGGCATGCCTCCGTACGCAGGCCAGCAGGCAGACATGTATGGCCAGTATGGAGGGGCTTACATGGGGCCAGAGCGCAGGCCAATGCAGGGCCAGTACCCTTACCCTTACAGCCGAGACCGCATGGGGGCCAACCAGGGCCCCCCGCAACATGGCATGATGAGCGGAGGGCCCCCCTCCTCCTCCTCTGGGGTGTCCACAGAGGGCTCTCCGGCTGGCATGTGGCACGCCAGGACAGACATGGGCTACCCCGGGCCATATCCTGGCCGACAGGGCCAGGGCCCCCCTTACCCTGGCATGGGCAGGGGACCGGGGGATGACCCAGAAGGCAGGGGGGGTGCCCCGGATGGTCAGTGGCCCCCCGGGCACCCAGGCCAGCGCCAACCCCCGTACTCACCCCACTCCTATTCCGGCTCATCCTCCATGGCTTCTCGACAGCCCCCGTCCTCCTACCAGTCCAACCCCAGCATGGCCAATCACATCGCTCAATCCTCAAGCCCCTCCCCATTCCCTCGGGCCATGGGGGGCCCAGGGTCCCTGTCTCCCAACAGTGGGGGCCACTACATGAGCTCTCTGAAGAAATCTGGGATTTCTGGGTCCCTGCCCAGCGCACCTGTTGGGGTCCTACCTGGACAGGGCCTGCTTCCTCTGCACAGAGACATCAGCTTCCCCCCCGGGTCAGTGGAGGCCACACAGCCCAAACTGAAAGCCCGACGCAGACTGACTTCCAAGGAGACTGGTAGGTGTTAACAAAAACTAAATATTTAGAGCAACAAGCATATTAACTCAGTCATTTCAATGACTCAGTGTTTCAATATTTTAGTAGTGCACTACCTTTGACCACGGCCTTCCCTGTGACCTCTGAACTCTAACCTCTCACCCTCTCTCCCCAGGAACCCCAGAGGCGTGGCGTGTGATGATGTCCCTGAAGTCAGGCCTGCTGGCTGAGAGCACGTGGGCACTGGACACAATCAATATTCTGCTGTATGACGACAATACAGTGTCCTCCTTCACACTCTCGCAGGTGAGACGCAACCCGAAAACCACAGAACCACACAACGGCCATATGATCCTCAGTTGTGGGTTTCAAAGTACCATTGTTTTTGGTAATTGAGTAGAAAAACAAATAGTTGTCAGGTCCAGCCAGCGTCTTTGTCCCTTTAAACATTAAGGTAGGCAGGAAATAAGAAACATGATGTGGGCAAGAAATAAGAAACATGATGTGGGGTGATGGACAGAGCTACAGCTCTTTTATTGTTGTACAAGTGTTGTGAACTGATGCCATCTGAGTGATAATGATAATGCCAGTGATACAGCCAGTTTCAATGATTATGTCAATGAGAATGATTATGTTAGCAATAATGAGTGTCAGTGATAGTGTCAGCGATGATGATAGTGTCAGTGATAATGATAATGAGGTAATATTTACTTGCGTTATACCCTTCACCAGCATTTAAGTTCAACTTGGGATGTGTTGTGCTTAAGAACAGTGCTTAGTAATGGGGTATTAGCAATACATCAAACCCTCAAGATGCCTGTTTGCTTACTCATACATCAGGTGGTTTAAATCCCGAAAGCTGATTTGCTGATAGCTGTGGTATATGAGACTATATCACCGCTATAATATCACATCACTTTTTACTGCTTTAATTGTGTTGTCGGTTCATCCCGCAGCGCAATTTTCGTTTACCAAAAGTGGCCCACTGGGCAGCTCACATTCCATGCATGGTTTATAAGTGCAATAAGGTATCTAGGTTTTGGGATAGATTGCTAATATACTAATGTTAAGTGCTGTGTCCAAGCACTGCGCAATGCGTCATGCCTAAGAATAGTTCATAGCCATGGTATATTGGCCGTAAACCACACCCACTAATGTCTTTTTGCTTACATATTTAATCTAGTATATTCCCCATGCATGGCTTCATTCTTTGTCTGAATGTCTTAACATGGTTGTTTTTTTAAAGCTCCCAACTAATATCTTATTTTCCTCAGTTGCCCGGCTTTTTGGAACTCATAGTGGAGTACTTCCGCCGGTGCCTGATCGAGATCTTTGGGATCCTGGACGAGTATGAGGTGGGCACCGAGGGTCAAAGGACACTGCTCGGACCAATCACTGATCCAGCAGACCAGAAAGAGGGAGAAGAGGAGGAGCCTACCATCCCAGAGCTCGACTGCCAATCAGACGTACAGCAGAGGGATAGCAAGTCAGAAGAGGCTGGGCCGGAGAAGACCTCGGCCAATGACAGAACAGAGGAGGCATTCACGGAGGAAGCGGAGCCTGTGGAGGTTGCGGTGAAAGAGGAGGCGGGGCCGGAGGATGGGTCAGCCAGTGCCAGTGAGCATTTTGATCTCCAGCCCCAGGGTCCCCCAGAGCCCAGGCCCAAGCAGGCCAGCAAGTACGACAAGCTGCCCGTGAAGGTGGAGGAGAAGGACGCAGAAGGGGACCACGTGGAGGAGCGCCAGGGCCTCAGCCTTTCCCGCGGCTTCACCTCCGGCCTGCTTCACTGGATGGCTGGGGGAGGAGACTCTACGGCCCACATCCAGACACACCTGGAGGGACGCGGTGAGGAGACCGACTGTGAAAACGTAGAGGGGAGGGAGAAGGAAGAGACTGGGCCAACAGAAGAGGAGAGGACTGGGGCCATTGTGGAAAAGAGCACTGTCGGGCCCTCCGTTGCGGGTGGCCCGTTGGGCGCCCAGCCGGGCTGTGAGTCGGAGCCGAACCGGAGCCCCATCTTCACCCTGCTGGAGGACGAGCCTCGCTGCTGGGATGAGGCGCCGCTCTCCACGGCCGAACCCTGGCAGGACGCACTGGCCCGCCGCTGTGTCTGCATCTCCAACATCGTCCGCGGCCTCTCCTTCATCCCCGGGAACGACAACGAAATGTCGCGCCACCCTGGCCTGATTCTGATCCTGGGTCGCCTGGTTCTGCTGCACCACCGGCACCTGCCAAGGAAGAGGAAGACTCCTAGCTACCAGCGGGAGGAAGAGCAGGGCCTAGCCTGCAGTCGAGACGAGTGGTGGTGGGACTGCCTCTCAGCACTCAGAGAGAACACCCTGGTCACCCTGGCCAATATCTCCGGCCAGCTGGACCTGTCCGTCTACCCTGAGACCATCTGCCTGCCCGTCCTGGATGGCCTAATCCACTGGATGGTGTGCCCATCCGCCGAGGCACAGGACCCGTTCACCACGGCAGGCGGCTCGTCGTCCCTCACTCCCCTGAGGCTGGCACTGGAGAGCCTGTGCAAGCTGAGCATCCAGGACAGCAACGTGGACCTCCTGCTGGCCACGCCGCCGTTCAGCCGCCAGGAGAAGCTCTACAGCACACTGGTGCGTCATGTGGGCGAGCGGCACTCCCAGGTGTGCCGGGAGATGGCAGTGGCTGTGCTCTCCAACCTGGCCCAGGGGGACCCGGCGGCGGCGCGCGCCATTGCCCTGCAGAAGGGCAGCGTGGGCATACTTATCGGCTTCCTGGAGGACTGCGTGGCCATGGCCCAGTACCACCAGGGGGCCCACAGCCTGCTCCACCCAGCCCCGCAACCCGAACCTCCCAGCATCAACATGATGTGTAGGGCTGCCAAAGCTTTGCTGGCCATGGCCAAGCTGGAAGAGAACCGGACAGAGTTTGTGCTCTACGAGAGCAGGCTGCTGGAGATCTCCCTGTCCTCCGTTCTGAGCTCGGGTGTGTCGGCCATCATGTGCGAAGTACTGTTTAAGATTGGACGCTCATCGTGACAGGCGCAGACCTAGAGAAAGGGGCGGGGCTTGGAGAAGAGGGGCTTGGGCTGACGTCCAGGCTACAGGTGAACACGAGTGTGGTATTATATTTTTATTTAAATAAAAGAACACAAAAAAAAATGTTTTTACATACAAATAAATATATATAGAAATTATATAGCTCCTCTGCCCCATTCACAAGCTTCATTTGGGATTTTTAAATAATTTTAATACAAATATTTAATACTTGGCATTTTAAATTGTTTTCTATTATAATTTGTTGTTTTAGTCGTTTCAACCAAAGTTGGCACCTGATGATAGAGAACGTAGTTTAGCTTTGGGGTGTCTCGCTCTTAAATGGTTTTGTAATTGTGTATGTTTGGGATCTTTCTGTTGGTTGTTTTTTCTTGGGAAAGCAGACTTATTTAAATGGTGAATCATGTTGTAGATAGTCTCTTATCATGTATTAAAAAGAAAAAACACTGACTTTCCTCTGAATAGACAGAAAATTGTGTAACCTGAAAAGAAGACCTATTGTGCTATAGGGTTTAGTTGGCTTTTTATGAAGGGGTGGGGTCCAAATGTGAAAATGGATTTTGACAACAGGCAACTAGCCACAAGTATTGCATAGTAATAACATCACCCGTTTGACTTAGCCATCATGAGTCACTCTGTTCAACTGACTTTCTTCCTGGTGACCATAGCAACAGACAGGTAAACTGTCAAAGAAACCGTGATTCCATCAGCAGTCTTATCGTTTCCTCTTACATATGGGCCCATTTGTATATAGAAGTTGTACATTCAGACTGCCCTATTTGGTTTCTTCTCCAAGAGATGTGGTATCGATAAGTGATGGTAGTGTATAATTCCAATGACCATATGATTACTCCACATTTTTTAATAATAGTTACTTGTTTAAATGAGGTTAAAGTCAATTTATGTATAAAAAAAATCTATGTTCTGACTGTGACACACAGGTCTTTAAAGAAATCACTGTCAGGAAGAGACTCCAAAGCCTCTCGTTTTTGGTTATTATGAGACGAAATTATGTAGATTGTACAGTCAGCTAGCAAACAGTTGATAAGCAGAACTGTATTCCAGAATAACGTTAAAAATCTTGTCCAATTGACAGTTATAACAAATGTAAAAAAAATACAAATAAATAAATCTCTACATAAACAGTACTGCTCCCCCTTGTTTCACTATAAAACAGTTATTACATGTTTCACAAGTTAAGAATTAATGTACAATTATGAATCAGCACTGTGAAGGCTGTTTTGACTTTTTATTTTGTCCAGAGGTTGTGAACTGGTGAATCCTGTCAAAACATCTTGATTTTATCCCACGTGAAGATGGCAAAAACGCCTAGACCTTAAAGGAACAGTCCAGACCCTAAACCCCTCAAAATCGTTGTGCCGGTCATGTTTCGCACAGTTACGTCAACGCAACATTTTAGAAACGATAAAAACTGTTCGTTTTAAATCTAGTCAATTTTTTAATCTAGTCGAATTGAGAATAACTCTGAACAAATAAAGATCAGAAAATCAACATAACGCCTGTAGCTGTAGTTTCTAAAATGTTGCGTTGACATAACTGTTCTAAAATTCAGAACACTTACGGCGACCGAGTTGGGAATAACCGAACGAGCTGAGAAGGTGTATTTAGTGACTGTCGTGTCAGAAACATGACCGGCACAACGATTTTGAGATGTTTAGGGGTCTGGAGTGTTCCTTTAACCAGCTTTGGATTCATTGTTACATTCTGCATGTAATCTGCCATTTTGAATCCAGCTGTTCTGTATGTAAAAGTATACAAACATGACTACAGCCTAGATTCACCCCTAAAGTGAGTTATAGGCAGTCCAGCTTTTGAAGGCGACATAAGTAGAGATCCTGCTCACAGTTAACGCTGCACATAACCTGCTTCTATATTTAATTCAGGCCCAAGTCAACTGAGATGAAAGTGTACTCGAGTCAGATTTGTTCCTGTACAAGTATAATAGTTTATTAGAATGTCACATCATTCTGGTACAGATAAGTGTGTCAGAGTTCACCACAACGCAGCTTGTGACCATGGCCCCTGAAGTTTTGTTAGGCTAAATGTGTAGGAAGATGTTTGGGGCAGCATTCATTAGCACATTAAGGATGACGCACGTACATCAGTATCTGTACACTGTGCTTGTCATACAGAAAGCCAGAAGGTTTTGCCCCACAGCCTTCCTTGCTTTAAGAAACACACATTTCAATGTTGTTTACCAAAACAAACTGATATTTTAATGGATAAAAAAAACATTTAAGTCTTGTGACCACTATGACACTAGCTAAATCTTTTCAAACATGCTACCCTATAATTTGAAAGCAGTCGCCAAGCCTAGGGTTGTTGTGCTAACATGACTGACTGACATTATTGAGGCTAGCACATTCTCTTTCTTGAAATCAGGAGGTTGTCAATATGACCCCTCGTTGAATATTCAAACACACCTTTTTAAATAAGTTTGTGTAAACCAATTTCAAAAGATGAATACGCAGGGCTTGACAGCTCAGTGTTCTGCATATGAAAGTAAACTTTCCTGTTTTTAGGGGCAAGATGTAACCATCTTAACATTATACTAGCACATCAGATGCAAGTAGCACAGATATATTGGATAAAATGACACGATATTATGTGAAAATCCTGACAATAGGATTTGATCAACAGGGTTTCCACTACACTCTATAGTCCAACCTTCTCTCTTTCAGTTAGATGGATACAGCTTGTTACTCTTATACTTTATATATTAATAAAAGTATTTGACATGAAGTGTTCAACATAGCTATGCTAAACCTTCACATGCTTCTGTGGATCAATTAATTTAAACTAGGAAATTAGTTCACCTGTCAGTCATTGTCACGCAAAATAAACAGTTGGCTTGACAACAAACAATGGAGGTGGCTATAGCAAAAACAGAATTGCATTTAGGCAAACAGTACCTGTACAAGACAATCCATGAGTATGTGAGCTTAAATATTAAGCTTCGGATTGGAAAGACAAAAAGATAAGGCACTGTAACCATGACAACTCACATCTCAGTGCTTCGGTTGTTGACGATTTGTCAGGCAGGTCCTCGTTCGAGGCTTTAAAGGAATATCAGTATGGAGGTGGGTGAAACCCTTAACCTAACCTTTAAGAACCGCCACTGCTCTACCGAGATCTGTTTCTACTTAGCACAAAGGCCCTTACACAGTAACTGTCTGTGAAGAACTCTGTAGCTTCCCTCACAGCGGGAGCGCGGCCAGGCCTGTAGTCCTCAGTCCTCTTCCGACCTGAAGATAGAGTCCCATTCCTCTGAGTTGGCTGGTCCTTCCTTGTTTTTGGGAATCGCTGGGAAAATGGACCGCATCTTCTGCCTGAACTCTGTTAGCTGCGAAGATAAAAGTTTGCTGATGTAGCTACGTACATGGAATGTGTATACTTAATGTGCACATCATTTATAAAAGGAGTACGTCACACCATCTGTCGAAGCCATAGAAAAAGAACGGATAGAAATGCCATTGAACTGCTTGGAGTGGTCATTCGATTAGTGCACAACAAAATGGCGATTGTTGTTAGTAGTCACGTTGACAACAAGCGGACCGGTTTAATTCGGAAGTAGGCCGCTAGATCTTTGCATTGGAATGGTACACATAAAAATGGCTGCCGCTCTGACCTGCTCTGATTTGAATTGGAATGGCCTTTCTATCCATTCTATTTCTATGATAATTTAGGACTTGGAACTGAATGATTATTGCAGAGCTCGTATTTTAATGAGGGATGTGACTGGGCCTAATGGAAAAGTTGGGATTTTGCTATGTGAGCTGGCTCAATTGATCTGAACATATGCTCTAATGCAGGGGTGTCAAACCAGATCCACAAAGGGCCTAGTGTCTGCAGGTTTTCGCTTTTACCTTGTACCTGAATGATTGAATGTCACTAATTGGTTACGATCTCGCCTCACCTGGCAGTTTATGTCTTAATTGGGCTCTAATTGAAAGGAAAGACCAAAAACCAGCATACACTCGGCCCTCCGTGGAACCGGTTTGACACCTGTGCTCTAATGGAATCTCTAGCCATCTTAAGATATGGTTATAGATAAAGATGGTGTCTATATTATTTTGCACATCTTCAAGTTTTTATTTTTGTAATTTTTTACTGTATTGTTGGAGTTGGAAGCATGGTAAAAGACTTCCACTGTACATGCAGTAACTCCTGTGGTCTTCAGTACATGTGAAAAAAAAACCTTGAATGATCAGAAGATGGAGTTGATCAATACATACACTGTGGACCCCCATGGACTTCCAGACGGTGAGGCTGAGAAGGCCCACTCCACACCAGGCGTATACAGAGCCCCAGCCTAGGGCCCGGAGAGCCAGGGATGCCCCAGTCTCCGGTACCGCAGCCGTGGCCATCGTTCCCTGGTAAACGCACACAATGTCATGAAAGGTACATGAGAGCCGAGTGCCATCAGCACCAAAATGTTAAGTGTAAATAATGCAACACACACCAAAGCATTCATACATTGTAAAGTCAAACCAAAGCATTCATACGTTGGTTATTATGATCGTTGGTTTGGACAGACCAAATGACCCTTGTTCTAGACATGGCTCCAAAATAGACTAAACTATGACTAGCGCCAAGGCCTCTTGATGGACAACACTTGAGGTCATATTCAGAGTTACTCAACACAACAGGCCCAGATTGTGTCACAACAATGAGAAAACCGGCTGTTCCATGATGAGTCCATTACTAGTAGTTAATAGCAATGCAAAGAATACACCATAGTTGGAAAGGTGCTTTCAAAAGGGCTCTGGGACAAAGTTGTGGAACGGCATAAATTAGGAGAAGGAAAGAATTCGATTTAAATTGCTTTAGCTATCCCTCATGAACACCTTGCCTAGATCGGGCCATCCCTCTAAACTGGATGACCGAGCCAGGAGGATACTGATCAGGGAAGCTACAAGGAGGCCAATGGCAACTTTGAAGGACTTTCAAGACCTTACGGCTGAGATTGTCGTCACATGCACAGACCGACCAGTCTCATAAGCTTTACACAAAGCTGGCCAGTATGGCAGGGTTGCAAGAAAGAAGCCTCTTCTGAAAAAGTTCCACAAGTTGTCTAATTTGTATGATGATTTTCTATAGGCACTATATGTGTACGCTAGTTTATGTGCATCAGCCTCTAAAACCGAACCACTGCCTAGGAGTAGAGATGCATAAAATGTTATCATCTGCTTACTGTTTTTCATTTGACATCTTAAAATTATTTTTTTCTGTATCCTACACAAATGTCGAAGTGAAACTGCTAGCAAATGAGTTAACTCTCTTCATGAAGATGAATAGCAGCCATAACTGTCCTCTACAGCAACATTTCAGGTAAGACCTAATTAGGCCTGATTTTATAGTGTACTACATATTACCATAACCTATATGTAGGGAATAGACTACCATTTTGTTCTGGTCAAAAATGGTAGTCTCAATATTTGACCTTCCCACACTTTCAGTGCCATGGGAGATCTTATGAGGTAAACCATAATCTTGAATTACGACAACGCAAATATTCAAATGGGAGGACATTGGTTTAAATTTTTAAAAATACGGATGAAAATTCATAGTGTAAATCTGAGCCAATCGATGGTCAACAAAAAAATATAGGTGTTGAAACAGTGATCACTACATGTTTACAGTGTTGTTGGACCGCGTGGTATATATATACCTCTGACTATGGAAGAAAAACACTTCCAACTATCATACCAACAACAATAAATATCAATATTGGAATTATAATTAAGGAACAGCCGGAAAGCAGCAATTATCGTTGCGTAAGAATAAGCACATTACTTATTACTGATGGCCATGCAATCCAATTGACAATGATGAATTCCTTCCATCCAGTGACACTAACCAAATAATGCAATACATTATGGAGTACAGTAGTGTCAATCACAGATTGTGTACCCCTGTATATCATCAATCATGGCTAACCTGAATGTATGTAACATTCTGAGGGGTAATACTATGTCCATTGATCAATCATAGATAGCTGCCTACCTTACTGAACCATCCTGGACTTCTTTTCTTGGCCAAGGCTAAAGTGGAGCCGAATCCAGCTAATATCCCCGCAGATGCGACAGTCGTCAAGAAAGCTGCACCTGAAAAAGTGATTCATAGAAAATGTTTCAATGAATCACAATTTGTCGTCTGAGAAATCAGCTGTGTAATATTTGGATTTAGTCTCAGGGTCATAGTTGCTAATGCTAACAGTAGTAGCAATGCAAAACCACGAATGCAAAAAAACACCAATATATTAATTATATGTCCAAACTTTTTCAATCGGCAAAGTAAGCACCATCTTGCCTTTCATTAGCTGTAGTTTGTCATCACTTTCTGTCACAACTGTAGTAGTGACATTCGTACATTCTTTCTCAGCTGTCATTTTGTATAATCCGTCACCTAGAGTGTTCCGATGGAAACAGCTACAGTGCTCACCTAGGAACTAATATGCCGACGTATTTTAGAGGTGCACTGCACAGCTTTACTCTACTGTAATCGAAGACATTTATATATGAGGATAGGAAGCACTTGAAGTCTTACTTCTTAATTATAGAAAATTAAAAACTAGTGTTGCGTCTATGATATAATTATTTAGCTAAGCATGAGAGCATCATTATTTCGATTAAGCATTAGCATACTACATCTGAAATACAATTGATTCAAATATGCTAATCTGTGGCTCTATACTGGCTTCAGTCCAGCCGCAGTACATGCGCGCGTACGCATTGATAAACTACGTGTGCACGCATGTGTAAGATTGAGTATACAAAAATACAAAAACTATGTTTTAGGACTAGTAAAATTTAGGAACTAGCATATTGCTAAAAATACTTATCGAACAACAAATGCATATTATGGACAAGATAATAATGTGTAATTTCGGAAATTGGTTATATTGTCCCTGTATTCCTGTGTTAAAGGATTAAAAACACGTAAACAAAAACATATGTGTGTGTGTGTATATATATATATAAATATATATATAAATTGCCGACAGGAAAAATTAATATGAATGGAACGTTGCATAGTGCAGCTTTGAATTAGGGTGGTCCACGTGGCGGAGTTAGGTGAGAAGTATGTCCCCTGTCGATGTGGGTTTCGAGCCCTGGTTCGGCTGATTGTGTCACGACCTTCGAGGATGATTATAGAGGTTGTGGCATAATTATTATTATATTGGTTTATGGGGGTTGTGTTTAGTTTGATTCACATATGTTTATTATTAAAATGAAATATGTGTTGAGTTGTATATGGGACGTTGGCGCCACCTTCTGGACACTGGGGTTTATTATGACTCTAGTAATTTAAAGGCTGGCTTGATTAGTTTAATCCAAATCGTATACACCAGATGCTAATTAGTAAGCTAGTAGCCTTTATAAGCTGCAGTGTTCCAGAGGATGGTTGTGTTTCATGTGTGTTTACCACTGTTCCATGTTGGACTGCGTTCCGTTCTACTACTACAGAACCTGGATATGCACCGCCACCGATACAGGGTATGTATTCATGAGTAGGCCAATTTATACTTCTTCGTCGCGGTTACGGCATAGCCTACGCCATAGCTGGTTGCCTACGCCGTAGCTGACGTGCACCTCTCCAAAAATGTAACTACGCGTCATGGTGACGCAGCCGCAAGAGTCTGTGATTGGTAGGCTTTATTGCATTCCAGTGCAACGCAGACACAGACGGAGAAGTATAAATGCTCATGACGGCGTAGGCTACAACGTATGCCTACAGTGTATGCTACGCCATAACCTCAACACAGTGGTATAAATCGGCCTTCAGTCCTGAAGAGGTTTAAACCTGTGTATATGCAGAGTACGATGTGACGTGCTGTAAAGGTTACATCCATATAAACTTTTATTTACTGTCTATGGTTAGCGAGAGGTGAGGTTAATGAGAGGTGGCTCTGTGGGGCTGCAGTTTATCTGTTTAATGTAGTCCAATAAATTTTGTAGTGGAAAGATGAGTTTTTGCCGTAAACAAATTTAACCCAAGGGGGTAGACGAGCATCCGGTAAATCTATGTAAACTGTGTAACTATCTCATGTCCATTAGTTCACGTAATGGACTGAGTATTAGAAGCATTATGGTAGTAAATTATTTTGTTTTGGGCACCAGTCGCCCCTGTTTTATTCATAGCCTAAGGAGGCTTAGGTTTATTTTTTTTTCTCCTGTGTTTCTGATAAAACTACGAATATGCGCTTCCTGCCTTGGTCTCCCTTCCTCACCTACACCAACTACAGTATAGTCCAGGAGAAGCATGCAGGCAATCGGGGGGACGGGGAGGCATACAGTCAAGGTAGAAGCCCATAGAGAGTCCAAGAAAAACATTGGAACAAAATAAGGTGGTCCAAAATCTGCTCAGTTAGGCCTAACCCTCTAAGGAATCTCTGTTGATTAGACATTAAAAAAACATATTTTTTATTTAAACAAATTTAAAGGTACAATATGTAGTTTTCCAAAACAATAACAAAAGAAGTATTTGTATTAAAAAAGCAAACATTACTATACCTATATACATTCTTTGTTGTGTACTTACATTATCGTAAATGTTTCCACCAACTTTCAAATAATTCGAAGACACGGGACATTTCATTTTGTCTTCCGTCAATGGCGCTAGTTCTTAGTTCCAGGGAACCGCCAAACATAACGTGAATAAAGTTATAATATTTTTAACAATACATTACTTTGTCAGTAAACATTTTTTCTGCCGGAGACGCTAGATTGGAAGGTTTTCATTGACGACGATAACAAAACCCATGATCCCACGCTACTTCCCGACGTCATCCAAGTAGATCTTTTGCTATTGTTTTGATTGAGAGCCCCCTGGCGGACAAAAACTACATATTGTACGTTTAAGTGTTTTATGGAAATGAGTCGAAGTACATTTTGAATTATAGCAGGATTAGCGTTTTCAAATGCAGGAAGATATGTTATTCAGTAATATGTAGATACCAGAAAAATGTTTTCCTGGGAAGAACACATTTTTTTGGAAACCATTAAAATGCTTTTAAGCACGATGTTGTCCAAATATGGCATGATGTCACTCTTGTTCGAATCATAGTCTATTACGGACCTTTATTTTGAAGGTGAATATGAAATTCAAATATCGTTCTTCAATCTTTATTGTGGCTAGTTTCACACGTGTGCACCAAAAGATTGTACATTGGTTGTAGGCAGCAAGCAGGACCAACGTGAGTCGCGAGCTGGCGTTGCGGGGGTACAAATTTCCCTGCTTTCAAAGTCATGATCATTTTGCGCGTATTACCATCACAACTGTTAGGTTATCATTTACCAAACCGAGATAACTGTTACAATGTAATACGAATTAAAGTATACTGCTTAAAATCAACGAAGAGCGTAAACACGACGTTATAGCACTCGCGGCTTGCAAACAAGAACAGTGCACCTCTAGGAAATCTAATCGGCGATTTCTGTAGTAATATGCTTATCTTTTATTTTGCGGATATCCTCGTTGAAGATTGACATTTTTCGACACTTTTGCTGGCTAATCAATTGATTGTGACATCTTCTCGCCATTAAAATGCGAACATAATTGTAATTTTAAGGACACTCAAAGGACGGTATGAGTGTTTTTGTTGCTTCTACAGATTTTTGATTGCATTACAGAAGTCTGACCAGGGGTCGCCTTGTCTATTGCCTGTTACATAGTTTTTAAAACACAATGGAAGTGTTATTCAAACAAATAAGGCACTAATGCTTATTTTCTCAAAGTGGAATAGCTTAAAAAATACAGCAGGTTGCTTGTCAGATAATTTAAAAAATTACAGAAATGTGTTTTATTGAATGAATGATTACCGTCGTACTCACAAACTTGACTATACAGTGCAATCTAATGTATAGTAATCTTTTCATAATCTGACAGCATTACATCAACACCCTTGCTAATGGGTGTCTCTGGAACAACAACCACTCGTTTTCAAGTTTCCCCTGGATTCTTTGTGTAATTCAGAAAAGTGCACTAGTTACAGATGCATCTCGGACTAACTGAGCCAGTGCGAGAATGCCAGTATAATCAAATCTGCACGCGCAATTCGTCGCCTATGGAGAACGTGGGTCACACGAAGAAGAGATCTCCACAGAGGAAGTGGCAGATCTTCCCTGGCCGAAACAGATTCTACTGTAATGGAAGGCTCATGATGGCGAGACAGACCGGGGTGTTCTACTTAACCCTGGTCCTCATTATCGTCACCAGCGGGCTTTTCTTCACATTCGAGTAAGTGTTAATTACACTACAGCTCACGCAATATCTACACAATAAATATAATTTACATTGGCTTCACCAGCTGCGCAAGTGGCAGAATACAAGTGATCAGAGATATCAAGCAGCACTTATAAAAGAGGCTAGAAATGAGTCATATTTGTTACATCAGTCGTTTAAATTTGTCTACAAGGCTTTTCCCTATATACAATAGTACATAGATTTGATCAGTGCCCTGAGGGAACTATTGAAAGGTAGCACAAGTAACGCAGGGAACAAGGATCCCATTTGGGGTGCAGAATGAATGATGAAGGCGAAGTGAGAGGTCTTTTGGGATTGTGTGAACAGGCTGCATGACAACGTGGTCCAATATGATCATTATTTTTAGACTAGAATAATTAAACCACAATGATGTTGAGGATTGTCAGTAGGTATATTATTCAATACAAAGAATGGTCAATTAAAGGAAGAATACTTGAGATGTACGTATTTGAATGTCTATTTGTGAAAGAAGGAGTTAGTGACATAGTGGTACCCTGTGGTACCCTGGCACCTGTAAGGGCTACAAAACAAATATTGATGATTTCCTGCTTGATAATAAGAGTAGTATTTTCGTTTTAACATTTTTTATTTGGCTATGCTTTTAATAAATCTTTTAATATAATATATTCTACTATGACATCAAAGATACTGAAAGAGAAGCTTTACGAGTTTAAGCTTTAACAAAATTATCAGCCGCTCATTTTGAGGTAAGCAAATACACTTTATTGCACCAGAGACGCCAGTAATTATCCCTTATTCCTGGCTGTGACTCCAGTTTGGTTAAGATTTTGGGTGCCCAGTTCACTGTTTGGATACACCATTTTTTTGTAAGTGGACAAATGTTTAGGTATATATTACTGGTATAATTACTGTCATCTTCGGTTTTGTTCATGCCACATTACAGTTTAAAACAAAGTTACATAAGTTATTTGACATGTTTAACTCCATTAACTAATAGGAGCATAGAGATCATACAAAATGATTAGGGATTTTATATGTAATTCTATAATAAGCTGTCTCTCTAAGGGACCACTTATCCAGGGTCCGTCTGCTGCATGGTGTCAAAATCAACTGCAAATATGATCATTTTCCTGTAGAAATCAATCTTGTCAAAAACTGTTTTGCGGGCTGATAGGAAAAAAATGTCTGAGATATGTCACTAATGAAATCCTGAAACATGCCTGTCAGAGGAGCGGGGACATGGGTGTCTGGTCCAGTGGGTTTTGGGAAGGAGACAAGAAGAGAGGCCTCAAGGTTTGAGATCTTCCTCTTTAAAAAACTATACATTCCTCGTAAACCACACCCCCAGGTAAGTTTTTGTTTGGCTTTAGTGATGGCCACTGTATTTCTTAATCTGCAACATATAAAGCATCTTCAAATCAGTGAGTTCAGATATTAATATAGAAAAATTATTATGACATCCCAAAATGTCAAAGTAGCATTATTTATGACATCCCAAAATGTCATTTTTAATTCCTGTTTTAAAAGAATCACCCTTTACCAGCTTGGACCATGTTGTCATGTCTCAGTTAGCCTTCACTGTCCCTCTACACCAGGGGTCTTCAACTCTAACCCTACACAGTCCGGAGCCTGCTGGTTTTCTGTTCTACCTCAACATTAATTGGACTCACCTGGTGTCTCAGGTCTAAATAAGTCTCAGATTAAAGGGTTGAAATAAAATGTGGAGTGGATCTGGCTTCGAGGTCCAGAGTTGAATACCCCTGCTCTACACGACCGTAACCCAAATGGCACTTTTCTCTGCTACAATATGCTATGTACTACTTTAAACTGTAAAACATTTAGTCAGTTAAACTTGCAGATGCAAGTTACCCTGCTGCCTTGAAAATGTAAGTCAACTTAACCTTGAAGATTACCTTTGTTTCAACTTACAAATTAAAAGTTCATTTAGTTGATATAACTACAGTCCTCAATGTTGATTTTTAGGTGATTTAAATTTTTATCACTTATTTCAGACTTTGAGTTAAAACAAATAATTATTTTACTTTATCAATGCAAGAAAACGTCCCTTACCTAGTATAATCAACATGCATAAAATATTAAAATGATTGCCTGTACAGCTTATCAGCATTGATTTAAAATGTGTTAATTACAAAACCCTTAAAAGAAAATGGTTCCATTGCGTATCCAGGCAAATTCAAAAGAAAATAATTTTCAGTCACACCAACAACCTGGGACACACCAGGCCTGCAAGTCCTTTTACACTCCTTCATTGAAAGGGCGCTTTTTGGAAACAGGACTGAGAAGGGCCAGCTCCCAATTAGGAGTTATCAAACCTGATCTGCAGTCAGAAGAACTGCACAGCTCTGCGATAATGTTACAGTTCCCCACCGACAGCGATTAAACTGGAACAGTTATTTCCCTAATGGATGCAAAAAGTCCAAGTAACATATTACGTTTGCTTCTTATGATAATCATAAAAATTTGATTTGCAGTATTTTAATTTATCAACTGATATACCATACGTCCACAAACAATGCAAAATGCTACAAACCTAACTATGGTAGAGCATGCTGGGAAATAGAATGGAGAACCTCTTAGCGGCCCTCTACAATTACTGTGAAGGGAAGCAGACGTTTAATTTGGCTCTTAACTCAAGTCTGTTTATACAGTATATTAAAATATTTTTAAATGAGGCCATACCATTTAATTTTAATTGTTTTTATTCCTTTTCAAGGATTTTTCTGGCAAGAAATTCAGAAATATGTGTCTACAATAAATGATTTATACTTTTATTTTTAGCCCAAATAATTTGTTTTGGTTCAAAACTAGAGTTTTGTTCAAGAAACTTGACTTTTCTGCCAACATGTGAAATGGAAGTGGAATAAATCTGTCGCCACAAAGACAATTTTTTTTCTCTTGTGCCCATCCCCCTACACCCGCCTTTTTTTCAATTGATAACTTACATACCCAAGTTCAATCAACACATACATATCTGACAAATGTTTACAATGAATGGATGCAAGTTTAACTTTAGAAAACTCATGAATTTTAGTTTAAAATCCGAACGTAGTAAGAAGTACGTGGACATAACTAAATGGGGCTGTAATGTTTTACAGTGTAGATCACTATGGGCACTGATCAAAACTAGTGTACTATATAGAAAATAGTGTGCTGTTTGGGATACATGCCACTGCACCCCAGGGATTTAGAACACAGATAATTGTCTACCTTATATAGGCAGTGTTTGTGCCGGGAGACTGAGGGGACTGTTCTCTAGTTTGTTTTCCCTGTTCTTCAACCATCCCAGACACAGAGCTTCTGTTCTCCCCAAGCAGATGGAATTTACTCCATCAATTTACTCCATCAATTTACTCCATCAATTTACTCCATCAATTTACTCCATCAATTTACTCCATCAATTTACTCCATCAATTTACTCCATCAATTTACTCCATCAATTTACTCCATCAATTTACTCCATCAATTGTCAATCTTTCGGTTAACAGAGATCCAAACAGGACAGACACCTTATGGTTCTCACTCCTAATTGGTCAATACAGGTTATGTAATAGAATATGGAATTTGTTGGCTACATTATTGTGACTGTAATTAATTAACCGGTGTTTAGGTTAGATCAGGTTAATGTGTTCTTCTGTGGGTTAATTATTTTTAGTAGGTGTTCTCCAGGGATTTCCCCCCCAGGGCTCTTAATAGGCCAAAAAAAATACTGATAGTCAGGATGTTTGATGTTGTGGGGCTGTTTTGCATATCGTGGTCCCATGGCCCTGATCTGATATAAATAGCTAATGTCGACAGAATTGAGCAGAAATACGCATTAAGGCAGATCAAATCTTTAATTCACACATTTTTCAAATATTGAAATTGTTTATTGCCATAAGAATCACATACTCGTATACAACGGGATGAAATGTTGCTCAGAATTAACAATGCAAATACAGGACAGAGACTACAATCAGATACCCACATACACAGTAACAAAGTATATATTGAGATCAAAGATACCTAAAGTGTCCCTTCTTCCTTGCATGCTATCAAGACCACATCTGACTGAAATTAATTATTAGTTTGTCCACAGGGGTCTGAGCTTTAAGGGGGTGTTGGAACTGACTCGGATGTTTGTTGGCTATGTATAAATACATCAGATCCCTCTCACTGTCTTCTCTAAATTAACCATACAATGTCTTAGAGGCTGTGAATTATATCCTTGATATTAAAAGTATTTAAATGGGGTATTACACATTGACTGTCTCTAAGGATCTGGGACCCTAGGGTGTGGATAAATATGTACACAAGGAGGTCTTGTGATGGTGAGTCGGTCCGTAGGGTCAGGAAACAGGACAAACCATCCCTTCAGACAGGCTGACATTTATCCTCTACACAATGCTTTATTTCAAAGGGTCAATGTTTATTGTTTATATAATAACCAACGGTGTTGGTAAACAGACCACTGAAAATACAAAGAACATTTCTGTCAAACAGTCAATATGGCCACATTTACGACATACAAATTCACTCACTTGACATCAGTTTGGAGATTGGCTGGGAGATGACTGACAGATATTTTCCAGTCTGCCAATATTTCCCTTTCAATAGACTTTCATTCCTCCCACATTCCATACAACAACTTCCAAAACATGGCACCCCAGTGTTCCCGTTTCCATGGTAACAGTTTCCTCGTTTAAGCTTTTTTTGTTCTGTTGAACCAACAGCTTGTGTCTCCAAGGCAACTGGAGAAGAGTCACCAATTGTTTCTGTTTGATGTGGGCTTTATCCCAAAACCTACGAGCACCTTTTTCCCCATATTGTCTGCTAATTTTGAGCCCTTTAGCTATCCATAGGCCTTATGGTAATAGGGTAGAACTTCTGTTGTTGGTGTCTCAGGATAAGACTAAATACTGTCACACCTCTAGCTAAATGAAACGCCCTATCTGAAACACAACATTAAAGGTACAATATGTAATATCAATCAAAACAATAACAAAATACATACTTTGCATTAAAAGCAAACATCACTATACATATATTATATATATTTCTTAGTTGTGTACTTACATTATCCTAAATGTTTCCACTAACTTTCAATCCAGAGAAATTTGTAATATAATTCGAAGACACGGGACGTTTCATTTTGTCGCATGTAAATTGCGTCATATAACCTGTGACTGCTCTAGTTGTTATAAGATCCAGGGAGCCGCCAAACATAACGTGAATAAAGTTATAATTTTTTAACAATATATTACTTTGTCTGTGAAAATTTTTTATGCCGGATATGCTAGATTGGAAGGTTGTCATTGACGACGATAACAAAACCCATGATCCCACGCAACCTCCCGACGTCATCCAAGTACATCTTTTGCTATTGTTTTGATTGAGAGCCCCCTGGCGGCCAAAAATTACATATTGCACGTTTAAACAACCCCCCTAAAAAACAACAAAAGTAGTATGCTGTTATCTATCCTTTAAATTTATTAATTTCTTGTTACATTTGGAAATGTTGCTAATTGCATTTTATGGTACCTCAAAAATAAATAAGATTCCCAGATTTTTTTCACTTCTGTTTTTTAACACTGAGAAACAGTTAATTTGGATAATGAGACTTCACTAACAATAATAGCTCCATGAACGTCTACCCAATATGGCTAATTTAACATGTTAATCTGTGCTGTTTTGTTATTGCCTTAGATGTTGGTCAAGGGATACTCCCACAGTATGTTTAACCTTTATTCAGACTTGTTTAGTATAGTATCCAACTGTCCACATTCTATGCCAAAGCTACTACATTTACAGTGACTCTTGGATAGTGAAAAATGACTGTCTCTACTAATCTTTCTGGCATTTTGCCAACGTCTCCAAACCAGCTTTCTGACAATTATTCATTTTTGCACTGCATGGCCAACATCAACCCTGAGCAAGTCCTTGTTTGACAAAATATTTTTTTAAGGAGAGCTAGGATACTTGTAAACTTGATAGAGCTATTTTAAATTCCAGTGTGACAGACACCATTCTAGCATTTAAGTCCAATATATTTTCCAGAAACTTTTAGCAAAAGATCGTGAGATTTTCATTTGATATTGTGCTGAGATAGATTTGTGCAGTTTACATGGATGTAATCCAAGCCAATCCTTTTTCTAATCTACCCATGTAGACTTTACTCAATCTATGGTTGAAACTCGTTAAATCGTTCCAAACCATGAGCTGACTATCATTCAGAGGATTTTAGGAATCCCCCACCAAGTCAAAAATAACCAGTTTTTGGGCTGTCCTTACTACCCTCTAGAACTCACTCTCTCAATGTCTTGTTCTGGCACAAGTTAGCCTGTGTACTACCCCAATTTATTTTGTTAAAAACAATAAATAAATGTTTTTTTAATGACAGGACAGTAGGAATCAGAGGCTTAGGAGAAAGGTATGTACAGCAGGAGGAGAAAGATGGGGTTTAAACCCCCAATGGGCACGTGCATTCTGGAGTCGGAAGCTTAGACTGCTACACCAAACTTGGCCAGAAATATTGCCACGAAAATAATTAGCATTGCGATTTTCTGTATGTAATCGAGGTATGAAATTGGTCGTTTCTGATACAAACTGACTTGTGCATTGTTTATGGTCAATTGGCAGAGTGTAAATTGCTTATTATAAAAATATTATATATGATTGTTATTATTACTATTATTATCATCATGATGTTCTGTTCTGGTCTATGGCTAATGGGTTTGAGACTTGTTGCAAACAACTGCTCACTCAGTCTTACAGTGACTGAGTTCCGTATTCATTGAACAATAACCCTTAAAGCAGTTTTATTTACCATAGCTCTAAGAGTCTATATGTATAGAAAAATGATAAACCTTTGCCATATGTACAGAATGTGCTCATACAGACCCAGATGTCCCGGTAAGAGAAGAAAGAATAGAGCCTCTGTTGATTTCTATAAATAATGTCAAAATAAATACCTTCAATTTGAAAGCTTTGTTACAATGTCAGTTGTGGAAATATTTTTTCCGGTGAAGCTTAGGCCAGATGCTTTAAGGATGTAAATGCGTCCTAAATTGCATCCCATATAGTGAACTTCGTTTTACCACAGCACCATGGCGTATATTGAAATGTGAAGTAGACTTAGTCAAATACATCTTCACTCTCCTGGAAGGCCCATACATACTAGCACATATATATATACATATATATACATACTAGCACATATATACATATATACACATATATATACATATATACACATATATATATATATATACATATATACACATATATATACATATATACACATATATATATATATACATATATACACATATATATATATATATATATATATATACATATATACACATATATATATATATATATATATATATATATATATATATATATATATATATATATATATATATATATATATATACATACCCTCTTGTCAACTAGTGAAAGAACATATAGAGGAAATGTCCATAGTGTTTAGGTTATTACACTAACGAGTATGACGTGCGACAGTGCACCTGTACCCAACTACTTATCCGTGTACTCTGAGCATCGCTGCACCAATTTATGCCGAGACTAGCAGACCTCTCAGGCATAATGAGATCTTCTGTGAATAGGAGTTCCTTGGAGTGCAGACTTTGTTTTAGTGCACGTGGAACACTCTGAGTTACTGCCCTTATAAAGGAGGTGGTCAAGTCTCGAAAAGGTCATTTCAGTCCATCATATTTTAATGTCTTACAGAGCATGGTTTTCTATTTACTGCGGTAAGTCGGAAAAGCAATAGAGGAAAATGTAAAGAGATTTGAGTTAATTTGGCTGTCCAAACAGTATTGATAGAGGGTGATATGGGCCTATGTAACATCCATCATGTTGTTTTTAGGAAAAACCGGGGGCTCAACATGGGTTGTGGGGAACTGGTGCAGATCTGCCGGGGGAGATTGGTAAATTGTACCGTGTCACATCGCACTTCAGCAAATTCCCGTGTGCAGGTCGGCACCTGTGAATTCAATCGCGGTTGTGTAGTTGACGAAAGTGTAAACTCCCACGCATGTATCAACTGAAGAATGAACAAGCGATGTGAAAAGAATAGGATAGCTTGGCGACATGTGCTTGAAGGAAGCATGTGATCTTTCATCCTCTCCTAATTGTCATGATCTTGATTAGGAGGGGAGAAAATGGGAAGAAACATGAATGCTCAAGCGATTGTTGCTATATAAAATTATTTCTTAACATTTATACGTTACTTTTGTACTATAGTCCCTTATAATAGTACTCCAACTAATAGCATCCTTATCAGGTTAACCTGATCCTGGACTGAATATCAACCTAAAAGGAAAATGTTAATGAGAGTTAATATTTGTTCCTGAACAAGGTTTAATCTTTGTTCAGAAAACTGCCCCTAAAGGATTAATTTATATTTTGTATCAGTCCATTTTGCGAGACATCAAAAAAAAATTTCAAAGGTGTGTGTGCTCTGGGTTTGTCCTCAAAGCTTTACTAGTCCGCCCACCCAAATGTAGGGAAGTCACATGAAGACGAGCTTCTACACAGACAAATACCCGGCTAACTTTCCTAAGTGTGTACTTCTTCTTCTCCTGCAGCTGTCCGTTCCTGGCATCCAACCTGACCCCTGCTATCCCAGTGGTCGGGGGGATGCTGTTAATCTTTGTGCTGGGAATGCTGTTCAGGGCCGGCTTCACTGACCCCGGGGTCCTTCCGCGTGCCACACCTGACGAGGCTGCCTTCCTGGAGAGACAGATGGGTAACTAGAAAGGCCGTCTTTCCTCCCCGACAGAGTCCAAATATCACCATATTCCCTTTGTAGTGTACTAAATTTAGGACATCCAGTACAAGGCATCCCAAGAAGAATTATTCTGTGATTTTCAGTGACAAGAGATTTCTACTGTACACAGAACAATCTGGAAGTATTTTTGAAACTGTGTTCCTTCCTGTGTAGCGTTCCAGAACAAACACGTCAATCACAAAACGGTCTGTATGCCTACTGAGAGGTTTATTTGGGCATTGCTTTCTTTTTTCATCTAAATAAATTTTTTCCTACAGCAAGCATGAAATCAGTGGTAATTGTCTTTAAAAATTATATTTAAGTATACTTATCAATATGCATAGGCTACAATTTTTGATCTTGATGAAAAGGGATAATCTAGTGCTGCTCTGAAAACAGGAACTGGAGGGATATCACAAAAGTATCAAGGATATACTGTTGGTACTCCCCTAGCATCCATTTCACAAGGGCAGTGTTTGTGCTTGTCTGCACCTGACCTGCCACCTGGAGGTGCTATAGAGCAATGAGGCACAGTAAACCTGTCCAACATCTTTCTCACCAACCCCAGACAATGCTGAGCCAATTTGCAACTTTATGTACGGGTATCACAGCCAATGTAGGAGACCCAAATATAAGGTTAGAACTTTGGTTGCATTGACAACTGCTACTGTACATCTTTGGCACATTTGAAAGATGTACAGTTATTACACTTATTTATATATAAACACTACGTTTAAATAATACATTGTCATTTTTTAAACCGTTATTAGATTAGTTCCATGTGTATGCGATTACTAATCTAAGTGCTTCTTCTCTGACTACTCAATTTTAGGACATGCGTCAGTGTCTGAATATTGAGCTAAAACAGATCCCAAAATAGAGGTTCTTCAGATATGTGTTGTTATAGATTTTTTATAAATAAAATAAAGAACCAATTTTGGAACACTGCTGCACATGGGGCAGGTTCCAGAAGATTCTTTTCTGCCTCTCACTGCCAGTAAAACCTTTCTGCCGCGTCTTCTCTGCAGCTCAACATTCCTGTTGCAGCAGGGGATGTGTTGTTTAATATATTATGTGCAAACCTCTGTGCATTCCAATGGAATATGAAGTGATAGCATGTGATCTCCTTTCCTACACAATATACGTAATGAATGCTCCTTTTCAACACCACTATTAACGTCAGCGTCTTGTTTTTTATACGCACAAGCCACAGTTAAATATTTAGGCAAAAACCCCCCACCACAGGTGTTTGCCACATTGGTATTCCATTAAGGCCTAGCCTGACACTTTGATCCAGGTTCACTTAACAACAGCCTACATAAAAGCTTGTTCACTTCAGGCACTAGATTGATAGGAAGCAATAAACCTGTGGTACAGCGTCATGAAACGTTAACTAGGAATAGCAGTATATAAATAAACACGAGTGCGTGGCAGGGTTCCTAAACGGACACCCCTCACCAGACCCTACAATTAATTAAGTAAATTTGTCTGAGTCAAATATGTGTGGGCCACTGTCTTTAACCTGAAAAGACAGACTGTGTGTGTGTGCCTGTGAGTGGAGTGCTAGGTCAGATGAATAATGTAATGCTAAGTAAACACAGTTCCACTGGTCTCTAGGGCTCCTCTACACCAGTGAGGAAGCAGCCAGTCAGATGTGCTGACTATTGAAATATCAACGCTCATAAATGGCTTATAGTGAGTTGTGGTGGCGTGACTGGTTTTGTTTATCACAAAGAACAAGGGAATCAAAACAAGGGAAAATATGCCCAATTTCAAACCACCTTGCTATTTGAGTGTGCATTTGGTCTTTATCTGCATGACTTAGCTCAGAAGTGTAGCACGGAGAAGTGGATCTGTACCGTTAGGCTGCTTGGAAAATCCACTACATTGTAAAACAAACTAATAAAAACGGATTCAGCAAAACCAGCTGCAATACGATTGTGAGATTTCTAAAAAAAATGTGTTAAAAAACATCTCAATCCCATTACTGAATCCTATAAACCCCTATAGTACAAATGCAACTTTTGGGGAATTGGTGTAATTTCACAATGAAAAAAATTACAAACATCCAACCTTTAATTGAAGTATATTTACAAAACAAAATCTGTCATCACAAAATTATTATTTCTAACAAAATAATGTGTCCCATAATAATTGGCACCCCTGCATTTAATACGTTGTACAAACTCCCTTTGCCAATATAACAGAGCTGAGTCTTCTCCTGTAACATCTAATACGGTTGGAGAATACAGAGCAAGGAATCTGAGACAATTCATCCAGGATCCTTGGTCCTCTTATGCACTCTCCTCTTCAGTTCAGCCCACAGGTTTTCAGTAGGATTTAGGTCAGGGGACTGAGATGGCCATGGCAGAAGATGGACTTTGTGTTCAGAGAACCATTTTTGTGTTGATTTGGACGTATGTTTAGGATCTGTGTCCCGCTGAAAGTTCCAATGATGACCCAGTTTTAGTTTCCTGGCAGAGGCAGCCAGATTCAGAACAAAAAGTTCCTGGTACTTCATAGAGTTCATGATGCCATGTATCCTAAAAAGGTTCCCAGCGCCTTTGGAGGAAAACCAGGCCCAGAACATCATGGAAACTCCACCATACTTACCAGTGGGGATCAGGTTCTTTTTGGTATAATCATCCTTCTTTTTACGCCAAATGTACCTTGATTGGTGGCAAAAAAGCTCAATTTTTGTTTCATCTGACCATAGCACTCGGTTCCATTCAAAATTCCAGTAGCGTTTAGCATACCCCAGGCGCTTACGTTTATGGTGTAATGACAGGAACAGCTTTTTTTTCTGGCACACCTTCCAAATGATTGGTTGGCATGGAGGTGTTATCTAATGGTAGTTTTTGAGACTTTGTGACCCCATGATGCTACTCTCTGTAACTCCTCCAACAGTGACCTTTGGGGATTTTTTTGCCTCTTACCATCCTCCTCACTGTGTGTGGTGGCAAAATAAACTTGGGTACTCTTTCAGGAAAGTTTGTAACAGTTCAAGTTGCTTTTAATTTTTTATAATTACCCTAACAGTAGATATGGGCATTTTCAGGTGTGCAGCTATTTTGATATAGCCATTCCCAAACTTTGAAGTTCAACACACATTTCACTCACTTAATTTGTGTGTTCTCTGATTTTTTTACATGTTGATGTATGAATAAGGAAATCTGGCCTCTGTGTCACCTCCTATTTGTACCCCAGTGAAACAGGAAGTCATGGATTACTGGAAACTGGAAAATATGCCCAATTGCAAAACGCCTTGCTAAAGGAGCGTGCATGTGGTCTTTGCCTGCATGATTTAGCTCTAAGGCTGCTTGGAATATCCACTGCATTGTAAAACAAACTAATAATAATGGATTCAGCAAAACGAGCTGCAATATGATTGTGAGATTGCTAAAGAAAAACTATAAAAAATGTCCCAATCCCGCCCCTAGTAAAAAATGTATGTTTAAATTATACTTCTAGTACATTTATGTTTAACCATAAGTATGAATTCACATACTTATACATAAATTATTTTCAGAATATACATACCAAAATAATATATTAAAGGTATATTTAGTATAAATGGGAAAAATATATTCTGGCGCACACCAAAGTCATTTGTAGATATAGGTGCTGTCTGTCGGATAATTAGAATATGAATAGTCAACAAAGAAGAAGAAAGACGCACATTCCAGTTTTCTCCAAGTGACTATATTTTAAAAACATCAACGTTTTGGCATCAAACTTGCCTTCTTCAACCCTGAACTTCTTACTCTACTGACACAGTACTGCTGGAGGAGAGCGCAACTCCTGGCCAGCAACTGGACCCCCAGGCTTTCACTACGGTGGGATCATGACTCATACCCCCAGCCACTGTTGTACTGCAAGCTGACTCAACCCACTTAGCCAATCAGGGGCCACGGGATATTTCTCCTTTGTGAAATAAATCAGGCTTTCTCTTGTGTGGTCTTTTTCAGATGCCACTAACGGCAGCAGCGGTCCAGGGTACAGACCCCCACCAAGGATCAAAGAAGTGGTCATCAACGGGCAGACCGTCAAGCTCAAGTACTGCTTTACCTGCAAGATATTCAGGCCTCCCCGGACCTCTCACTGCAGCCTGTGTGACAATTGTGTCGGTGAGGAGACGGAGATAGACGGAGATAGACGGAGATAGACGGAGATAGACGGAGATAGACGGAGATAGACGGAGATAGACGGAGATAGACGGAGATAGATGGAGACAAAGATAGAGATGGGACACAACAAGTTTCTGCAGAAAATATTATCATTGAAGCTGACCCACTTGTTGGTCATCTCATTTGAATGTCTTTCCCACTTCCACTTCTCCTCCACCTTTCTTTTTTATTCATTTCCCTCTCCTTTTCTCTGATCTACTTTTTTACTTTTCTTTTTTTTTTCTCCCCTCTCTCTCCCCTCTCTCTCTCCCCTCTCTCTCTCCCCTCTCTCTCTCCCCTCTCTCTCTCTCCCTGACCCTTTCGTTCTATCTCGCCCCTGCAGAGCGTTTTGACCACCACTGTCCCTGGGTTGGGAACTGTGTGGGAAAGAGGA